>JACDJE010000059.1:2461253-2567980 GCA_016647715.1 Pavo muticus
TTCAGCCTTTATTTTCTTTTATAATCCTATAGCTGATACTTGGCGACAGCAGAAGAATATTAAGGTGCTGGAAGAGATTCACTTTCCTTATTATCTATCATTCACGGATCTTCCACATTTGCAAGGTGGGAGAATGTGAGTTCTACGTCAAAACAAGGACCAGGAGCCAGAACAGAGGTGTTCCATCCCACAGCAATAACGACTGGAAGTCAGAGATGTGTCATCTTTCTTATTTGTGCCTCAGACTCTCACATAACCCAGAGAATCACTCCATTAAGCACCAGCAACAAATACGGCAACAATGGCCATGTTATATCACAAAAAATAAATAAAAATAAATAAAAAATCACAATGCCCGTTTGTGATTAGGAAAACAGAAGCCTTGCTTAACACAGTGGGTATTAAAAGTGTGAGAAACTCAGTCTACAGGCTTATAGGAAATCTGTGGAAGAGCAAGGCCCTGAGAGAATCTCTGCCCAACGTCCCGCTTACATTTTCTGCCCTGGTTGATTTTTCATTACTGCAGTAGTTACCTACTAATCTAATGACAGTTACTCTGCTCACCAGGGGCGTGTAAAGACCAATTCATTCCAGATTGGAAAGTTCTTTGAGAAACCCTGAATGGAAGGTGCTATAGAAGTGCAATGTGTTATTAATAATCTCTCCTATCTGCATAAATCTCCATTGAATCCTCCTGGTATCATTAAAAGTAAAATAATCCCCCGGCACAGCTGAAGAGCTCAAACCTTCTTTCCCTTTTGTAGGTGTCTGGCTGGTTGCTAAATGGAAAAAAAAATGCCACACAAAACGCTGACATCTTTTTGTGACCCTCGCGGAGCTACGTGGAGCTAATGAGTTTGTTTTCACTTTTGTAGATGAAATTTCCAGGGGCGGAGGGAATCCGGGGTGGTGCTGGGAAACCGCGGTGTGGCTCCCCAGGAACTTGGCTGAGACCACCAAACTTGTTTCATGTGTGGCCTCCCCTTTTGCCTCATTGGACCACAGATCTTTAATGAGCCTTCTGAGAACCACAGCTCTGGTCCCTTAAGCTGGAAAGGGATGGTGCAGCCCTCGGCTTGCAGACCACACAGTTTTCAGGCTCTCTTCTCTACGAGAGGCTGCGGCCGCTCTTTCCCTTTCAGCAGCTGACGGTGAAAGTGGGGAGAAAGAGAACAATAACCAAACAAAATTGCTTCCCACAGCTGAGAAAATCACCCTCCCTTTATTATTTTTTTTTTTCCCCTCTAGGAAAGAAATAAATAAAAGGGAAAGAACCCAAATGGGATCTCTCCCTCTTCAAACATACAAATGATCTTATGTTAGCAGTTGGGATTAAACATCTGTCTGGTGGTTATGTGATCATAACAGATGCTGTGTGCAAACGTTTCCTGCTAGCTTTGTTTTGGTTAATATTGTTTGTGTAGCACATTGGGTTGCATTCAGCTGAAGGGATATAGAGTGTGTTTTTGTTCCTCCCCCCCCCACTTCTATACTTCTGTTCAACTTCAAGCAGCTCCATCACCCTTTTAAAAAGAAATTGGAGGTGGGGGCGGAGGGGAAGAGGGTCACTGGCTGATGTCATGTGGAAAGTGATGTCATACAGCACTGATGAAATAGCAATCCACCCGGGTTTTCAGCCGCTTTGATGTTATGTTAGGCCTTTTTCCTCTCTGTTAGGTTGCCCTTGGGTCCACTTGGCCATGCAGCTGGAAATAAATACAGGGATATCGTAACGAGTTTCACTGTGCAACTGGAGCTCAACTGCTCGGGATTTCCATTGTTCTACCCGAGAGGCTGTGTTTCCAAAAGGGACCAGATGGATGCTGACACTGCACTCTTTGAAGGCATTACAGATTTTGTTTTTCAGGATATTTTTATACTCCTTTTGCAGATAGGTAAACTAAGGCACAGTTATCTTAAGCTGTCCTGATCAGAGTGAACATCTGCAGCAGGATAAGGAGCTCCAAGTCTCTTAACCTTCCCCTTCATCTCCCCTCTCTTAAGTCTTACAGGTAAACGATGCTTGCCCACATCTTCCCACCAGGCTGAGGATCAGCCAGTGCATTTACACTGTTGGCCTCATCACCCTGCTCCAGTGGGTCCAGCTGGACGACCCGGTTATCTGCAAAGCTCAGCTGGTCTGACCCTCAGACATGGCTTAGCACAAGACCCTTCTGCAAAGTGATACACCCACACAAGTGTCCACAGCATCCACAGCAGAACAGAAGAAAAAGTATTCTGAGTAGCCTGTAATCCTCAGCCCAAAAGAATCACTATAAATATAAACGTCCTTTTTTTCCTACCACCATAACCTTGTGAAGCCCTGCTGAATTAGACACAGGGTGCAGAGGAGTTCATTAAGGACAGGGGTTGAGAGAGCCCTTGCTGTTGTGCAAGGGGAGAGGACACACACTGCAAGGATTAGATAGTCTTGCAAGCAGACAGGCATGTAACGATGGCAGGCAAGGCAGATGGTTGGGTACTCAATCTCAGTCTGAGCACTGACATCTACTCTGCCTTTTTACTAATAGTTTTGTTTTACCCTCTTTCCATTTCTCCGGTTATGGTTGTTTGTGTGTTAACATTTACCAATCACTTCTAGCCAAAAAAGATTAAAATGATTCATGTTAAATGGCTTCTGGACAGCCTTTTGCAATAGTGAGGGACTTGGGGTCTTTTTACTATAATTACTTTGAAATGTGACTTCCTTTTCCTGGAAAGGAGGGCTGGTCCAGCGAATGAAATACGCAGCTGGAGACTGTAAAAGTTTTTGTTCAGTGACTGTTTCAACCACAAACATATTGTATAAAATCAAGAAATTTATTTTAACTCCCTTGTGCCTCAGTTTCCCCAGGTCTAATTGTTCTTGATTGCTTTTTTTTTTTTTTAATAAATAGTTTTGATGAATCAACATTTCTCAGTGGAAATAGTTCATTTTAACATTCTTCTCCCACCTCTTTCCAGCACTCATACAATGCTTCTCTATTTCATGTGGGTTTTAGAAGAAGTCATTCAATTAATCACAATGAGTCTCTCAAATATCATGGTGATGAGGATCACATGAGGGTAGGTAACTCTTTTTTTCAGTGAAGCTGCTGCCTTCCTAAAAATAGTAAATCCAGTTTTGTTCATGAGGAAGGCAGTAGACTCCCAGGGACTAAATTTTAGAATGCAAAACCTTTCGGACAAGAAAGGACAAAGAGTCCCATAACTGTCTTTTGGTGCGGAAGGGGAGGATAAATTGTATAAAAGCTACACTTATGTACTTCAGCTTATCTCATGTGTGATGGGAGTCAGTTGGAAATTAAAATCCACCCTACTGCCTGTGACCACACACATAGTTCACTGGAAAAGCAAAGTATGTTTGTGCAATTGTGGATCTATCTCCAAAACAGCCTCAGCCCTTGCTGTTGGGGCAGCCAAGGTCAGCAGCATCCACGAATGTCTCCTATCCAATGGAGAAGGAGGTGATGGCTCATGGGGATCTCCCACATCGCTGAGGTTTCCTCCTCATTTCCAGCACATTGCAACTCAAATATGGGTCTGAGAGCAGACCCGTGGAGTTGGGGCTGTGTTATTATGTGCAGAGATGGCTGCTTAGGATGATGGAGGAAACACCTTGGTGGCATGACACAAGGGAAACTGTCCATCCAGGGCTTGGCCTTGAGTGACCAACAAGCGAACCTCCCCTCCCAGAGCAGTGCTTTAACCAGTGCTAACTTTACTGAGAAACAACTTCGGCTAAGTCACACACAACAACAAACTGATCAGGATATCCTCACAACTTGCCATTTCTCCTGCCACAAAGTACATAAAATTATTCCACATGTTGGCATCCTCTAATTCAATAATCTAGTAATATAAATTTAGATAATAGACATTAATGCCATGTTTCAAAATACAGCCACAACATTTATTTCTTTCTCTCAGGAAAGGAAGAAAAAAAAGAAGAAGCACACATTGTGAGGGCTCTCCTGATGAAATAATAAAACCCATTCTCATCTAGAAAAAAAAGAATCATTATAGGAGGATGGTAATTTACTTTATATGACCTTCAATTGATTATTCTGGGCCTGCTACACAAATATCACAGGAGCTATTGATCGTAAAACCTACCAAATAGATCTCTAATAGCTTTTACTGAGGAAAAATAATTATGCTAGCACTGTGGTCAAACACACATAAACCAATGTGGAGGTATTAATGTATAGTATTATTACCCATCTGTCTGAGAAGTATGGGGAAGACGCTTCACAGTAACATGCTATGTCTAAGCACCATGAAGGCTCAATATCTGGCTAACAATTACAGCCAGTTATACTGAAAAATTGATTACTGTAAGTAAAAGCTAAGACTCGGAAGCAGAGGCTGGGGCTTGCTTAATAAAAGTAAAATACTAACAACCATCATCTAATTGTGGGGGAGTTCTGGGTCTTATATACTTGGTGTTGGAAATTGAATTTTTCTACAGAGCCTGTGGCAGGGCATCGTTTCAGAAGTAAAGTTATCCACCTCAGAAAAGCTGGAGTTGGGTGATCAATGCCCATAAAAATAAACAGGTTGCCTCAAAAACAAAATGGACCGTCTCAAACAAAAAGAGCACAGAGTCAGAAGCACACTGCCCCTGCCCTAAAACACTGTGTACTGACTGTATCTTTGAGAAAGTTTGGGGTCTGAAGGTGGGGAGTGCTACGATGGAAACAGTCTGTGATGGGACTTGTTGCTGTTACTTCCAAAGGAGTCAGTCTCCACATAGGGATCTGGTGGTGGTTTTGCAATGGGTTTCATTGGCAGAAGGATCAAAACCTAACTGCTGTTTCTGCGCCATGTTAAAATTTTCTCTCTCTCTTCTACCATTTTAGGAATTTTAAGGCATGTCAACTTAAAAATCAGCTTGATTTTATATAAATATTATTGAAATGTAAGTAAAGTTATTATAACTCAAAGGAATTACGATGAAAAGTATATTTTACTCTATTTTTTCAAGACAGCTTCACTTGTGCTTGTATAGTTTCTTTTACAGCAACTTTGCTCGTTGCTTCCCCTGACTTCTATGAGTCTCATTTCAAGGCATAAGAAAATGGAAAAAAAACCCATAAAACAAAACTTTTTTTTTAATGGAGTAATGAAAATGTAAATTTTTGAATAACCGTAGGAGGCTTTGCAATTTGGTGTTTTATGTACAGTACTTTTAAGGTATTAATAATTACTAGATTTCAAGCTAGCAGTGACCCTTAAACATAAGTATTAAATAATATTGCAGCATGCTAAGGTAATGCCTAAAAGACAATTTATAATCAGACCACTAAGGCAATTGATCAAATATTTATTTATCTGGGAAGTGAGTAATAATTAGTGGAAGGCTAGCATCAAAAGCCATTCCCCTACTTAATAAAGAAGCGCATTTGCAATCAAAAATGTTGAATGCAAGGATGCTAAACTCTAGGGATCCATACTCAAGAAAGGGAGAAATGCTAATTGAAAGAAGCACTGAAAGAGATAGAGGAATGTTTTCCAGCCCCAGTTTTTGTTTAAAAGCAGACAGCATAGTATCATGCTCCAAGCAAAGCTCTGAGAGCAAACCAGGGGGACCAGAGTTCACGCAAAGCTCATCCTGAGCCAGGAGTTACACCACGAAGGCAGAGCCAAGGCTCGCAAGGGCTCTCTCAGCCCTTCAGAAACAATATGGTTCAAATGTTAATTTCTCTTCCTTTTGGTTTGTACCAGTATGTGCTGTTAACAAAGTAACACTCAAAGGCTGGAGTCACTACTATCTTTGTGAATGATTTATGATTTGCACTCTAGAGATAAGCAATTTCCATGCCAAAATAGGGCGCTTGTTTTGCTTTTTTTTTTTTTTTTTTTTTTTTTTTTAAGGAGCAGGCTGTCATTGCTATAGGGAGTGACAGTAATTACTAATGAGACCTCTGCAACTTATTGGTAGCGTTTTCCTCCGGCATTTGCATGGGCGCCAAGGGTGAAGGGTTGGTGAGCTCTACTCTCTGGATTTACATCAGTAATTATTTAGATCCAGAGCACGCTTACCACCTAGCCCTGCAGAGCACAGCCCAAACCTTCCTTGACTTAGGAACGAGTACTGATTTAAAAATCAATAGGATTGCTTAGGTAAAATGGCACTCACCAAAAGAATTAGGTGCTCTGCATGGACCCAAGTTTCATCACTTCTTGCAGAGAGGGAATGCTTTGAGCTTTTCCCCTTCTGTTTTTGTCAAGTTTTCTGTAAGCTGCCTAATTTCTGCCTAAGAGAACACCCATGTCTTGGGTATGATTAGAGATAAGGAAGACAGTCAGCTGTCTTTCCTGGAAAGGAAGGTGTAGAACAATGTAGTTTATCTGCACTCAAGATGTACTTTTCTCCTATCTTGAAGATGTTTTTTTCGTTTTAGAGTATTTTTGTCCCAAGAAATACAATAGTAGCAGAGCTAAAAAGCTCAGTTACACTTCATGGTGTGTAAGTTCCCCCTCTCAAAGACTTGAAGAGTTTTGTAAACTCTTAAGCACTTCAGCAGGTGAATTCCAAAGGCACACATTTTTGAGTTTTCATTGGGATACCAATTATGAGTCAATTGGCAGCATGTATCTCAGTCTCATTTTTTCTTCAAAATGCCATAAAGAGTTGTAATATACCTTGTACCAAATAGACCTCTGGTATTGTAATTACTTTTTTAAAAGGAAGAAGTCATTTTCAATTTGTCTTTGCATAAAATGTCTCATATTTTCCATTGTATTAATTAAAAACAACTAAGGTTGTTCAGAAGTTTAATTCAGCTTCAAATTCAACTACATGCTGTCCTGGCTCATCACAATCTGCAGAACATTTTATGGCAAAACCACAGATGCTCTTAGAACGATGGAGCTGAAGGGCAAGGTCATCAGGAGCTGTAAATAGAAACTTTAAATAAATCTTGTAAAACAACAACAACAAAAAAGGATTATCTGTCAGGTCTACAAGGAAAAGGTAAAGTTATCCAGGCAAGCCTGACCAACAAGTTCCATTTATGGAGAATTAATATTCTGGATATCATTAACAATTGACTTTTGCTGCTTTTATTGAGCTATTTTCAATGGTCTCTATAATTTACAGAGAGGAATGAGACAACTTTGGTAGCAAATTTATGAGCCCAACCCTGGGCTCTGTTGTGTCAATGGGTTGTGTCAATGGGTGTCTTTCCATTGACTTCGCTTTCTCACTGACCCCATGCGTGGATGTTACAGGGGGAAAAAGTCTGTGCTGGTACCCTGCCGTATGTGGGCTGACTGAGCAGTGAGACAGTAGAACTAAATAGCAGCATTTATATGAGATAGGAATATCAGTCCAGAGATTGAGGGAAATGGATGGTAAGAATTTAAAGTTGTAGCAAGGAAGTCTGGTGAGGAGGGAAATATTAAGTAGCAGCAAGAAAAACAGAGGAATGGAAAAAAAGAAGTGTTTTGATCTCCATGCACGTACTGCTGATGGTATACAGCAGCTCTTGATGTATCTGCCAGAGGCACCATGATCTGACAATTCTAGCCAGTTTGTACAATTAACCAAGTCATTGCTATGGAATGATTTATTACCAAGTCATCTCGCTGCCTCTGTGATGGGTTTGGTGTACAATGCAGGCACATGACCAAAGAAGCAAATTCAATTCACAAGTGGAAAACGAGCACAAAATCACAGTCTTTCTACATTATGGGCTGGATTTCAACCTGTACCCCACAACTAAGACAGAAAGAAACCGCATCCTCTGAAAATCACAAAAGCAATACCTGCCTGCTCCTGACTCCAGCGTGCTTAGCTGATTACAAGGACACCATTAATGGTGTTATTCTTGCTCAGCAATGAGAGGGGGAAGAAAGGGAGCCCACCAGTGCCAGGTCAGGGTGCAGGGCTTTCCTGCGGGCCCGCATCCCACCTGCCCTGGCTGATTGGTTATGCTTGCTGTCGGAGCTGCGGCACACGCGGCGGGAGGATTTGGGGATGATTAATTGCCCTGTCTTCCGAGCGGAGAGTTCGGAGCAGCGGGGTACTTGGTGTATGTAAATACACGTGGGCTCAGTGCTGCACCGGCACCGGCTGAAATGAATAAAACGGCTCAACAAAAGGACTCAACGCTGAATGTTTAGATGGCGAAGATTAGTTTCTATTATGTCCCAGTGGGAGAAAGGGATATGTGGTGTGGGAAAGTGGATAGGCTTCATGTGGCACAGGAGCAGGAGAGCCCACGTCTCCAGCACTGCACGGTGTGTACTGCTGCTGCCATCATCCCACAGACCCCAAAAAGCCCAGGTGCTCACACAGTGCTTGGAAAATCTGACTTAAACCCTGTGGTTTCTGCTGTGGTCGGGGCACAGCACACAAATAAAACCCCTTCAGAATTCAATTGCACACTTAAAGAGTTGTTTTCTGCTTTTCTCACTCGTGTCTTATTCAAATGTGCACAGCTGCTGCTGTATTGCATTGTGTTAAAATCGTGATGCACTCTGGTTGTGCAAAATGTAAGTTCAGAACCCAGCAAGCAAGGAAGCACCCCATGAACTGCAAACAGCACATGGGAGAAAAGTTTGATGTCTTCAGTGAATAATGTGAAACGAAGCACTTCAACAGCATTCTTTTCCCCCGCAAAGATTAAGTTTTGCCCTCTATATGTGCATCTTTTCATTGTAGAAAAAATAATTAAATAGGAGCAACCCTTCCTTAATATTCCCCTATTTTTTGTGTGTTTAAATATCACCTGCAATTTACTAGATGGAATATTTTCAGTGGCATGGTAACAAAGGAGGGAGACCAGATGTTTTTGGAAAATTCATTTTTTAAACTGGTTGGGGGTGGTGGTTTTTTTTTTCCCTTTGCACACTTGTAGAACAAGCTGTAAAAACAATGCTCAAAGAATGAGCTGCTTTTTAAAAAATAGGGATTTAAAGAATTTGAAATAGGAAAGATGTTATTTTGGATATCCTTTCACTAGGGGAGATTATTATTTATTGGTTTCATTATATATCTGGCCTGGTAATCAGCAGTAATGTATGTCTTGGAAGAGCAGAAAAATGAATGTCAATAGTATCTTGCATTTTAGAAAAAAAAATAAATTATGAAACACTTAAGAAAAATGAAATAAAACCAGTGATGAATCTGCAGCCTGAGAAAATCAGATAAACAAAATGTTCCAGTTAGTTATTGCCACACTCAATAGCAGTACATGAAATTGTATTACAGGCTGCGAAATGAAATAATCCCACTCTGTGACAAGCTGGAAGGATTTGCCTGAAACTCCTCAGCCCTTCAGCAGACTTTGCTCCTTTGGGGAGCGGGGTTGGGTTTGTGCTGAGTCATGGAGGTTCGCCACCTGACCCGCAGATAACGGGGAGGTGGAGACTGAACCCAAGGATCAAGGGTGTGGATTGAGCCTTCAGAGGCAGCAACTTAATTACAGCTGAGGTTAGATGAATGGCTGTCCCCAACCCACCGTTGTTTTATTGTTAATGTCTGCTTTAATACCTCCAAATTTCACTCAGGGCAGAGTTGGGTCACTTGCATCTGAATGATGCTTCAGTATAGCAGACTTAAAAACAAATAATACAAAATCTCTGTCAGGGTGGGCGATTTTTATTTATTTTATTTAATTTTTCTCTCAAACATTCCTCCTCTCTAGACTGAAAATTTGCATTGCTTTTCCAAACTACAGTGGAGCATTTAAAAAATGAATTCATGTTTTCTTGCACCTTTTTACAAGCGCTCCAGCACCCAGTAAATAAAAGTAGCAGCCTGTGTCCCTTTTAGCAAAAGCCATATATCTGTTCAGACTTGTAATTTGCTCCGTTTATATCCTTTGCCCTTGAACTCTGGTTATTAACGCAATGTTTCTCCAAATGATGCCATATAACTCTGCTCCAAGCACATTCCTACTGACACCACACAAACAACAAAGCCAGCTGAAAAAAGAGAGGGGGGGGGGGGGCGAAAGGAAAAGAAAAAAGAAAGGTGAATTGTGTGTGATGGAGAGCATTACTCACGATGATATAAGTTACGGACTTGCTCATGTTAGCGGGGTGGAACGTGGGTTAGAGACCTCACCTGCCTGTGACCACCTCTTCTCCAAAAATCTGCTAAATGGCTTTCAGCAGACGGCTACCTGTATTCAGAGATAACCTCTTTATTCTGAGCAGAGATCCCGCTAAGGGTCTGCTCCTGTACTGCAGCGAGACAGGCTGTCACGCTGGTAAAAGCTCCCACCTCACCACCCCAGGACTATTGATCAGAACCTGCAACACGCTGCTGAAAACAGAAATGAAGCAGAGGATGGAAAAATAAAATAGAAATGGGGGATCAACAGGTGGCCGTTGTAAAATGCTCTTCCAGGAAGAAATGAAATATCTGCGGCAATATTTGCTCCGTCATAAAGCAGTGCAGAAATCTGAGGGGCAATTAGTGTTGTTCAAAACACTTTGGCTTAAGTGTTGTCAGACATTGAAAAAAATGCTCCTTGCTCTGGTGCCTCCCTCTTTATCTTTGTAAGGGAAGGATCCTGCTGAAATACAGATCTTCAGATTCGTTGCATCTACATTCCTACTTTCCTACTCAGTTTCATTAAATAATAAGATGCTATGGCACCATCTAAATATTGACTGATTTTTATTAGTCTTTCCATATCTGTTTGGCTAGCTGACAGTAAGGGCTTAGGCAGAGATCTGGGCTTAATTTGATGCCAAGGAGTTCTTTAAGAGCATGGACAAATCATTATCCCCTAATGTGATTCCATTCCTCTTCTTACGTCATCTGATATGTTTAGATTGCAAGATCTTCTCAACAGCAAATATAGTCCCATGTGTCTGTAAGACTTTGGCTGGGCCCTGCGGGTCCTACTGGTGCAAAATCTAAAGATAAAGAGGTTCCTAAACCATAACGCTGTACGGGAAAAGTAAAAGATATAAACTACCCTGTAACACTACACATTGCAATAGGTTCTTAAGGATCAAATTCCCTGTAGATTTGGAAAATGCAGGAGGTCTCGCGAGGAAAGTCAGGCTTGTGAAAGTCACAGCTTCATTTGTTTAGGACTGCTCTTCTGAAAAACACCAGGTAAGGCTTTAATCTGCTGCATGTGCTGTAAGAACACATGGCCACACATTCACTGCTTCCTGTTCTTATGGCTGCTTGGCACAACTTCTAAGACTGCTGCTTGTGTAGCATGGCTTCCACAAAATATTCCTTTTTCAGCTTAAAAACAGACCATTGTTCCAGGCCCAGTTTTGTTGTGTTTGTTGTTTTGTTTTGTTTTGTTCCCAATAAGAAATCACTGATCTCACCACCAGAATACACTCACACTGGATTTCTCCGATTTGCTGAGTTCTGGGATGCAGTTGTGGTGGCACAGTTCTAACATAGAGAGATTGATCATCGAAGCATGGGAAGAAACAATGAGAGCAGAGCAAATACCAGAGGAGAAGAAATGTTCAAATGAAGCTATATGAAGATTTATTTGGTTTTAAATACATTTGCTTTGATTGCATTTTCTCCCCTTCTGCTTCCAGGAAACAAGTTCCCTGGCAGGAATGCTCATAGACCACTGCGTGTATTGTTATTTCTTTATTTTTGTTACCTTAAAGAAAAGGGGAGAGAAGATTCCTGGAAAGCTAATTCTGATGTTATAAATATTTGAATCAGAAGGTATACTTCTAATGTTAAGGGGTGTGGCCAAAAGGTACCTTTCCTCAGGATTAACCATCTAATTCATTTCTGCTACTGATTTTGTTGCAAAATGATGTGAAATAACTACATTGCAATCTCTTAGCATATACAACAAGCCATTTGATGCAGTTGACTCCTGTGAAAGTTTGTAAATAATTTTTTAAAAAGAATTGTTACTAAAATAAAGCAGCATTATAATTGTTGTACCAGCAGGAATGGCAAGTTTCCCTGTTGCTGCTCTGCTGACTTTTCTCATTCCTCTTCATTTCCCTTTCCGTTATTTCTTATAACATTGGCTGACTCTGGGCCTTAATGTTTAGGAAAAGGGTAAAATCCAATTTTGCCTGTACTTCTGAGGGGCTGTGAGCCAGATCATGCTGTTTCTTTTTGCATTTGGATGAATTTTCCATTTTGAGCTCTCTGCGTGTGAGAGAAGAAAGTGGAAGCACAGTTATGGTCTAAAAAGGAAATCATCAAATTTTAGACCAAGCTGGTAAGCCTGACAAAAGCTCAGTGCAGTATATTTCCATGTTAGCCTGGTCAATGCAAGATGACAGATTGAAACACTGTACGTGACTCACAGAAGACATTTTTGGGCAAACTGTTATCCTAGGATGAAATTAAATTAAAAGACACCTTGCACAGGGTCATGTCTCTATTTTTTCTTTTTTTTTCTGCTTCTTTTATTTTCCTTTTCTTTTGGTTCCCTTTTCAAGCTGGATTGTTATCTCATTTTCAGAAGACTATCACTTTTACCATGTCTTGTCAAACAGCTATTACCATCAAGATGATGAGCTTGATACGCCGCAGGTACTGATTAAGGGGATAGTGCAATTGCTCTTGCTCTACCTTGAAGGAGTAATTTTTCTGTCTGTCTAGCAAGTGGAGGAAAAATCCAGATTTCTCCTTATCTAGAGAAGAAGGAGGTTGTCTCATCTTTCTCTGAGCTTTCACGAGCAGTCAAATCTGGCCAATACCTGGCTTCCAGACCTTCTCTAAACGGATGCAGATGTTCAGGCTTCAAATGCTGCAAGCAAGAAGTAGCAGACTGAAGTAGTGACAGTCCTCAGCATCACTGAATTGCACTGAAAGAGCAGGTCTAATGGCTTTGTGTGCTAGCAGCAGATAACTTTTGCCTATACAATAAAACAGCCTGTGGGTGCCGAAGACCTACGGAAATTTTTGCAAGATAAAGATTTGGAGGAAAAACTTCAGGCTTAGCCCAAATTGTCCACTGAACACAATTCCCCATGGTGATCTCTATGGACATACCACCTTTCAGACCTGCGTCTGATTCACTGTGAAGGGTTTCTGTGCTCTGTCACACAGCTGCTATGTTTAACAGCAAAATGGCAACACTTATGTGATGGCAGAAATGATTCCTTTGGAGCACAGGCAACTCCAGATCAGGCAAAACTTGTGCAGGATTTGAATCATAGGGAGCTACATCTGTTAGTGCATTTGGATAGAACATTCTGTTTTCTTTAGGATGAATAAAGATCACCTTAACTCCAACTCAAAACAATTAAGAGTAAACTTGATATGTGGGTAAGAATTGGTCAAAGAAAATCATACATCTATCTGGGTAAAGATTCTGCAAATTATGATATTTACACATACATAATGTACATGCATCTAAAGACACTTTTGTCTCTCTCTCTGCCTCTCTTTTTTCCTGTATCTCTCTCCATGTATATGTGCATGCATTTATCTTCTGTAAATTTGACAATCTTAAAAGTTTTTTGGAACTTTTACCACACTTCAGAAACACAGCTAGATCTAGAAGAAACACATTGAGTTCTTAGCATAAAATGAAAGACAAAACGCCTCATTGCACCCAAGTTTTGTCATCTCAAAGAGAGAACAGATACCAACCAATTGCCAATTTTCCAGTTTGGGCAAAATATCCAGTTTGGGGAAAGAGAGTGAGAAAGAGTGACAAATCTTCAGTGAAATTTTGCTTTGAATTCTTATGTCAATCCAGCATCCAGGGCAGCCTATCTCCTATGTAACCCAACCCTAATCCAGCTACAGATGCCTATGAGCACGGACTCTGTGCTTTAACAGCAGTAAAGCAGATGCCCAGCCCATTTTGGCTGTCAGAGAAGAGTTCCAAACCAGTTCCATCTACACATAAAGGAACTGCAGAATGCTATAAAGTAAAATCCCTAAAAAATAGCAGAACCACCGCCTATAAAATAAATTATCTGAGGAATGAGATTTTTTTTTAATTCTAAAGGATGCACTAAGAGCCCTCGGTTGTGGAATATCCATCTCAACATGGTAAATAGATGCGTTAGACACAGAGTGACATATGGGCAGATAAATACAGCCATAACTGGTAGGCAAAGTAAGTGCACGCGGCATGTGTCAGTATTGTCTGGTAATTCAGAGCTGTCATAAAACTGTCCCACTTATGATGTTACAGCATTTTTAAGAAACATGAATTTGCAATTTAAACTCTGCTAAATGAAGGCAGGAAGTTACAGGTTACGGAGCTGCATGCAAACAGGGGAACCAAGAGTTTTTCACTCAAATCTGTCTGAAAAAGTACAAACCATGAAGTTGCTCTGAATACTTCAGTGTTGCTAGGGATTGGGGTGGGCAGGCTGGAAAACAAATAAGAACATTTTCAATCTAGTAAATGTTTGGGAAATGTAATCCTGGTTCAGATAGTGGAGATTTCAACATAAATCAAATTTCTATCATTAAAACTGGGATATAGTCACTACCCTGCTAAAATCCTAAGAATTTTTATTTCCCCTTTCTTCATTTGTATAATACATACATCTAAAGGAATGACCAAATTTTGGGGGTTTTTTTTGTTTGTTTTATTTTATTTTTGGGTGGCTTTGCTCTTGGTAGTAATGTGGGGTTTAGTTTTTGTTCTTGTTTTGTTTGTTTCTACCTCTACAGAAGTTTCTGTAGAGGAAAAATGTTTTAAAAATGTCTTCGGTTCCAGAGCCACGCTGCAGAGTAAGTCTGTGAGCTTTATCTCATATACTGTCTCCCTGGGAGTCTGAACTAAATGCATAATTTAAAGAGCCCTTAATCTGCAATGTCATTCCCATTTGGTCGGAGGCAGCCTTCACTTTATGATGTTAACTTTCTCAGCAAAGGGCAATGGCAGTTTTTCTGAGGATGCACTTAGAGGCAGCATCTCATGTAAACCGTTTATTCAAGATGTCTTGACATCCCAGTATAACACTGGGTGACAATGGATAACCTTCACCAAGTTCTCCCATGGGAGAAAGCACTGAAAGTGCCGCACAAAGCCAATGGTAATACATAAAGGACTGTGAAGAGGGATGGGAGATGGGAGGAGGAAAATGGCAAATGTACTTGAGCCATATTATATTTTATTCTGCATATTTTGCATGATCCAGGCTTGCATTATATCTGCTGTAGGCAGCTTCTGTTGTAGCCACATTATAGCCTTCAGTAGGACCGAGATCCCCACAAGAGCTGGCATGCACTTGCCATGTCTTGGAGCCTGCTAGTCTTCCTTGAGAAGAGCTGAATCCCACAGCCTGCTGCTCCATCTTATTAACATGTCTTGCATGGTGATTTCAGTCCCGAGTTCTTTTTGTAATTTAAGGGGTACAAACCAACCTTTAAATGGGGAGGGCTGTTTCCTTTTTAATTAAATCTCAAGCCAAGCAATTTGCCTTTCCCATCCTATTGAGTTTTTCATCAATTGTTTTTTTTCCCCTTGTGTTCTAGCAAACCACAAGTGCCTTATTACAGTAACTATCACACTGCTCCTGTGCTCTCCTACTCTGAAGATTTCTTTTAAAGTACGAATGCACTTTCAAAGACATGCAACAATCTAATACCCCAGGATGTATTAAGAACCATTGTGTTTTATTTTAGCTGCTTATTAATAACAGGATGATAATGATTTTCCTCAACATACAAGGAGATGTAGAATGTCATTATGTGTGATAGATGCAATTGTAGGAACCACTGTGCATAACCTTGTTCTCTAGTTGACCCGTTAATTCCCTCCCACAGTCCTTAGTCTAATACGTCCATCACCATACACATCTTCATGGAGACAAGCTTAAGAAGCTGCAGCTCTCCCAATCTTCCCCATTAGCAACACAAATACAGCAGAGGTCCAACAAATGATAAGGGAGAGAAACATCATTTCACCGTAGGCTCCCCCCTTCCAGCTGTGTCCAGCCCTGAGCTATCCCACAGCCCATTACTCAGCAGGACCAAAGTCAAGATTGTCTTATTCCTACCTCTGCCACTGATCTGCTAAGGCAAGTTAGAAACATCTTTAAACATCTTTGTCCTCGATAAGACCAAACTACCTTTTGCAAAGAACTTCATTGATAATGCACCTTCATAGCGTTTAGTCAAACACAGCCATTGATCAGCAGAGCTTCTAGGAAACAGGAGTAGGCACAAGAGAATATGAATACTTCTGTTGAGCATTTCTGTGTCACAGAAAATGGGCTGTTTGTGTGTATGTCCCGCAAACACTCTCTATACTCATGTGCTGAATCTGAAGTAGGTATTGGGGTCTTGAGAAAGTCAGTGTGCTGAGAATCCCTGTCTGACTCTTGGAGAAGACAAACTTCTTTTTCTGATACAAGGTTGGAAAACCTTTTTTGTTTGTTCCTTTGTTTTTTTCCCCTCTTCCCTCGTTTAGCTTTGGCCCATGGAGGGCGACAGTCCTGCTCCAGTTTCTCCCTGGCCCCCTCACTGGCAGCCACTAGATGGGGAGCTCTGCTAATGGGTCCAGCCCTGCGCAGAGCCTGGTCACCATCTGGCAGACAAAATCAGAGGGAGGCGACTCTTATGCAGCAACAAAGTAGGCTGCCCTGTCTTCAAATTGAGGATAAGAACAAGTGATGGAGTCTCTGGCCACAGCTTGAAAGCAACCCATCAATGTCATCTTGAGTTAAGTACCTGATGCTGGCACTTTGCTGCAGTTCTTGGGGGGATAAGGGCTCTGACAGGGTCATTGTTTCAAGTGGAGTTCAGTCCTTTGTTTGCCATAAACGAAGAAGACAGGAAGTCAGCTGTGAGGTTTAGGAATAATATTTAGATAATTGTGAGATATCTCATCTTAAAGTTCAAACTGATTGAACCTGAGCTGAGTTTTGAGTCAAACTTTGTTTACAGGCCCATCATCTTTGTGGCTGACACTTGTGAAGAGAAAGAGAAAGAGAAGGGNGGGTTGGGAAAGAGTGAAAGAGAATGAGCCAGGACTTACGGTTTCTTTCTGACCTTGGCAAGAGGGAAAAATCCATACGGAAAACAAAACAATAAATAATAATAAATAATAACACCAACAGTGATGCCCACGCTCCAGGAGCCAGAAAATAAAAATAACACTCCATTGTGCCCATATTCTTAATAACTCTGCATACGGCTATCTAACCCGAGCTTCTGCAAAAATCAACGACGAAGATGCTTGTACCAAACACAGCATGAGCCTCGCATTTAATCGGTTACTGTAATAAACATATAAAAAAAGATTTTTTTTCTATGAGAGGACAGAGCAGTGGCTACATAAAAGGACATCAAATGACACATCCTCCATCTCCCAGCAAATAAAAAAGCCATCAGCTCATAACAAGGCGGTGATAAAAGGTGCTGAGGCCAGTAAGATTAAGACTTTGTAATAAGGTTCGGGCGCCAAAACTGACAGCCATTTTCTTTTATATTTATCATGTCTTCACATTGGGGTGAGAAGCCAGGAGTCTGTCCCATTGCTGGCTAGAATTTATAGCAGCTCCATTATTAGGAGATTGCACTGAAATGGGGCAGAGGTATGGTTTTCTGAGAACGCTACAATAGCCTCCTACATTATACACTTGACAGGTTTGTCAGCGCTTAGTAACAAGCCTTGTAAAGTACTTTAATATCATTAGCACTATTTTCTTAATGTGTCTGCTCTCCTAGCAGCCTGAAAATATCATATATCATGGTGTGGAAGAAGGCATACATAGCTATCTCTCTCATTCCCTCTCTCTTTCTTTTTTTTTTTTTACCTTCCCCCTGAAATTTGATTTTATTGCCACACATTTGGTTGATATTTTAATCAAAATAATGTAGCCATTTTCCTTTATAGATTAACAAGTAAATATGTATAAATATGTAGTTAGGGGTGGGCAACCCTTTTAGAGGATATTGGAAACAACATAATTAATGGCTTCCTCATCTAATTACAGTGCATGTGTTATGTGTCCCCATTGTTGTTTTTTTTTTTAGTTCTCCGGCCCTCCAAGAAGAGAGGTCTGTTGCCAGAATGTCTGTGGATTTCGTACAAAGAGGCAGGGGCCATGGGACAGAAAGCAAAACAAAACAAAACAAACAAAAATTCCAAGATCTTGATCACTTTTCTGAAGATATTCATGATATCGCTGCCGTTTAGACTGATCACATTCCCCATCACCCCCCCGATCCATCATTCTGGGCAGGCAGTGGTGGCCCGAAGCTGAGATGCTAACTTTAATTTATCTTAAATATCCAAGACATGTATCTGTGTGCATTTATTTATATAGGGAATTTCCCTTTGAGGTGTGAGTTAAAGTATCATTTGCAAGCCAGGGTGTTACAAAGCAAAGGGTTGCCCTCTGCAGACAGAGTTGGAGGTCAAACTACATCTATAAGAGGTCTACATAGCCTAATGGATATCCACTGTGCCAAAGTCAATGCGAGATGTAAAGCCCATGTCCTACCACAACAATGCAAGAATTGTTTATAATTGTATTTGAAAATAAACATTTATTAAGTGCTCTGCAAATGCATGACATTATAAGCAGGGCTTGGATCTCATATGGGAACAGGATATGCTTCTTAAATAGGAGTCGTGTTTATTCCTGATGTTGTAAATATTCTCATGCATGACCTTAATCATAAAAATTCCAGCACTGTAAACAACTGCACTAAATCTATACCAAAAAAAAAAGTAGGCTCAGGCAAGGAAAACAAATATGTAAATGAACCTCATCAAAGAGAGTTTTATTATCTTAAGTATGACCTCAGTCAAATGGCTTTATATCTTGGAAAATTGTTCAAGTCAAGTACACAATCTACATCCGTATCAGTGCTGAGACTAAAACATCTGTACTTTTTAGTCCACATTTGACTGATTTAACTGCAAGGAGTCAAAAAGCAAATATTCTCCAAATGTACCGCACTCCTGATTTAACTGATCTGATGAAATAAGGGGCAGGAAAAACCACA
The DNA here is from genome assembly GCA_016647715.1 of Pavo muticus. Lineage (NCBI taxonomy): Eukaryota > Metazoa > Chordata > Aves > Galliformes > Phasianidae > Pavo > Pavo muticus. Next base: position 2,480,152 of record JACDJE010000059.1, read on the forward strand.
TTTGAATGTGAGGAAGGGAAGGGAAGACATTTTATACCCCATATTATACTCCCTGCTGGCTCTCTGGAGTTATGCCCATGTCCTTGGCTTTCCCACACAACTATTGCAGCGCTTATGAGTACACTGGCTCCCATATATGAGATTACACAACGGACCATATATTGTACGGATCAGATAACAGAGCTACATGTGATCTCACAACTAGAGAATATGCATAAGATGTGCTCTAGGGAGGCAGATGGGTAGGGCAAAGACAGCGATTCTGGATGTTTCTGACCAGGCAGACATATGGACTTAATGTGGAACTGCTCATGATTGCTCCAGTGAGAACAGAGAAAAGGCATAGCCCAGCCTTGCTTTCTTGGAAACCCATCTCATGATAAAGAAAATAAATGAATAAATAAACAACTCCTTGCCTTGCAATATTTCTCAAGGGCTGAAATTTGCCACGATGTCTTTTAGGCTCTGTTTAGTTGACAGTTGAGTTCAAGAAATGTTGGAACACACACCTTTTGCATACAGTTGATTGACCATATTCTTTAATATATTTTCCTCAGCAATTGTGGTTTTGTTTTATAAATAGACCATTTCAAAATTTGGATCAATTTAGTGCCAATTTAGCCTAGCTGAAAGGCAAGCTTTGAAAGGATTCTCTCAAATATAAACAATAATATATTTATCTAAAGCATTACCTGTAGCAATAAAAACAATCTAGGCTGTTAGCTTTGGCTTAAAAAATAAACAACAAAATGTATTTCAAAATATTTCAAGTAGGTCTGTATAATGTTAGTGGATAGACAAACTTCACTTTCTGGTAGCTCATTTGGACATAATATAAAATAAACCTTTTCTACTGACACTTTAACTCAGAAATCTACAGATTTCCCCAATTTGTAACGTTTTCTATCATGTTCACTTTCCTGGCTTGCTTTAGAAATCATTAAAGAAAAGCTCAAAATAGATTAATCCAATATAGAAACATTTGTACTATCTATATTGGTTCTTACATATCAAAAGGTGATACAGTAAGCTAAGTGGAGAATATCTACATATCTACATCGTCTTCAGCATATGCCATGTGTTTTCCATTACTAACAACGGGTGGAGTGTCTACTTGAACTAAGATTGTAAGGCTTTTTCTAAAATCTTCATGGGAATTTCATCTTGGAGTTTCTCAGTATTGCATAATGGCAGAAAACATAGAATGAAATTCCAAAGAATCAATCACATGTATTTCATCACATACATCGCCAAGTAAACATGTACAGATTCACATAACTCAGTTTACATCTTCAGAAATCTAATATAAATCCAGATTAATGTTCAAATATAATGTGTAATATCTCTATCTACAGGGAAAAAAAAAAAAAAAGTAAGCTAAATGTGATGACAGTGTCCTTTTTACTGCTAACCAGACTTGCTTTGTGAATGGCTGCCATGTATTTCGTTTGCATCTAAAATGTCCATCACGGCAAGCACCCTGCAGTTGTAATTAGTGAAGATGCAGAATGTTATCGAATATCACAACATTTTGACTGTCAGATTGCTCTAGCCGAGGAAAGTTACTTTGTAAAATGAGAGGCTGATGTTGCAGTTGTATTGACTTTTGTGTCATGTTTGTTTCAGTTTACTAGTCAAAACAACTTTCAGAGCTCTTCCTTGTCCAGAAGGTTCAGGCTGCCTTATGAAAATGAAGCTGTCTTGTTTTCTGCTTCATAAATCATTGTCAAGCTGAGCCAGATAACAGAAACAAGTTCAGATTCCAGAATGATTATTCTTAGAGATGATGTATTAAGTATACAGAATACAACTTGATTTTCATAAGCCATGTTGACTTTGCAGAACTGAGACCAGAAGGAAAAAAATTAACAAGTAATTGGAGGTGTGAGAGCTAGCAAAATCCCAGGAGAGAGGGAACAGGATGGGTGGGGAGAATTCCCTTTCTCAGAAGCTCCTAAAGTCCTTTCAAAGTTGCCATTTTCCCCTCACCTCTGCCCTTGTGCTTTTTCACTGTTATATATAACCCATTTGGAGAATCCTGTAGGCCTATTTCACTGCACCAGCTAATACGGTTTTATAACCTTCGCTAGGCTTTGCATCCAGGCTCTGGTCTAAGAGTCTTTCAGAAATTATTCCCCTCGTGAGCACCAATGAAAAGAGCCACTGCTACTGGAAATCTGCCTTCACACCTCTCCCTCCTTTATATAATACCCATTTCTTGATGATTCTGCAATCCTTTCGTAGTTTTTCTGGTCTCTATTTGTAATCCAGAGAAACAGAAAGAACACGAATGATCCCTCTATAATTGAATTAGAAAAGTCACAACAATAATAGCATCATGGAGGTAAGGTGAATTCTTGAAATACAGTTGCAAAAAATAGCTTTATGTGGGAAAAATATGAAGAGGGCAATGGCCAAGCCTCTTATACCTCCGTAGGAACCCTTGTAGAGAATGGGAGTGAGTAGAGGGATAAGGTGGGGTGGTAACAGCAATTTGGAAATGAAAAGAATGGTCTCACTTTGCAAAACATTCTACTTCTCTGACATTAACATACGATATGAGACTGTGAAAGGGCTGTAGGTGGTGGACCTGCACGGAGGAGAAGGGGCTAAGGTTGTCATGCTCTGGAGTGGATAGGATTTAAAACAGCAGCTCCTGTACACACCGCTGTGACAACTACCAAAGAAACGCAGATAACTGGACCTGCCTTCAGGCTGACCTAGTCAAGCTAACTTTTTTCTCATGTGCCCCAGATAGATGGGTTTTACCCATATTATTGTTTTTCTTTTTAACCACCTGCAGATCAAATACTCCAAAAACAGACACTATAACACCACAGTCCTTATGTTAAGTCTGACACAGTAGCTTGGCTAAGGCTGCCCGGTGAGGTCTATGGCAGAAGAAGAGCTCAAAGTGAAGCCCATCACAAACTGGATGGCCGGCATAGCCCCGAGACAGTCTTCCTTGTCTCAACAGACATGCTCTGTTGCTGGCTGCATCACCTCACCAGAAGTTCGTTTTTAACACTAAACATTGTAACAGAAAAAACAAACATAGGAAATTTCAGCTGTGGCTATGAAAAGAAATCATGCTCAGGGCACCCCTCAAACATGTTTCTTCATTCTTTAACCAAGAAAAGGAAATTAAAATCAAACAAACCTATGTTTAAGGAATGTGAAGGCTGTGAAACAAACCAACAAAAGCCAGGAAATGTTCAAGTTAAGGCTGTGACACTCTGTCCTTCACTCAAGCTGTTCTGACTTATTTTTCCTAAACAGAAGGGGTTGAGATCAGCATGTCACTCTCGGATTTGAATTTCCTGTTGTGCACTGGTATGTGCCTGTGCCTTATTAATGTTATTAGATATTGTTTATTACATTTGTGAATGTGATGCAAGTGCACTCATCTGCATTTAAGTACACCCACATTTCTAAACACTATAATCGTGGATAGCATTGTAACTGTCTGAGCTTTTTGCATGCGTAAAGAGTTGTTTTCTTAACAACAATAAGCCCAGAAAGCATCTGTATTTAAACAAGCTGGTAGCCACCTCAGAAAGTCACACTTGTCACCGCAGCATGCACAACAGTCTTTGGAAATGTCATAGTGGCTGTAAGGACAGAGATCAAATCCACCTGCTTCAAAACCACCTAAGCAAGAGGGAACTCTTCCTTTTAATTTAAGAAGTACAGGGCTCCAGAAACCCAGATGTGTGTTTCTGCTCCCACTCAGTAGAGGGCAGCAGTAGGTGGAGATGAGGGCTGTCCATGTGCTCTCCGTGTCTAACAAAAGTCTGATTTTTACAGGATATGACAAAAACAATATGAAAAAAATAAAGTAAAATAAAAGCTAAACAAGCTGGCAAGCATATAGATGAGCACACGAGCGAAGAGATGGTTCCCATGCAACTTCAGGAACCAGTTGTACCATCACGGCTCTCCCAGCGCATCTGGGATTTCACAAGTCACTGGATGCTCGGTGGGTGTGTGGATCATATGCTACTCTTCCTCCAGACACATGAGGAACTGGCGCAAGTCAGAGGCAGGATATCAGACTAGAAAGACCAAATGTCTGGGCCACTATTGTGAGAATAACGTCAATTTAATGTTAGTCTATCATCACCTATTTTGAACTAACCTTTGTCACTGCCTCACTTCTGATCTCGTTTGGAGTCTGAGCACTCCAGCAATGCAGCAGCCGGCACTGGCTTCCCCCAGAACAGCTTTAGCACTGTGAACAATAGATTTTAACCTTTGCCACTTTCATTTTTTTTGGTTTTATTATCAGTCTGTGCTTCCACTACAAACCAAGCGCACAGGGCTTTGAGCTAATTACATTCTGTACATCTGAGCCAACTCTCAGTGCTTCATGCTGACACTCGGATACATCTGGGCCTGATAACAATTACAAATACTCTGGGCATACTTTAAAAAAGAGCTTATGTTACAATGTGAAACAGCATGTTTTACAGTGCTCATAACGGTCAGATAAATACAATAGCTTCAAATTCCCTTTCTGAGGCTTTAAAAAAAAAAGTGCCTCACAATAATTCATTTAGATCAGGAACCCATAAGGAAAGAACCCTTTCCCTCCCCTCCCCTCCCCCTGAGATATGGCAAAATACTTGAACCTAAGACAGGACAATTTTTTTGCCACAAGCCAGTGGAAAGAGATGGTAAAGACTGGGAGGTGATTACGGGCGGAAGATAGCAGGGCCCTTCTGACCATCCCTTCACTCTCTATGTTGAACACAGAGGGAGCCTGCAGTGATTTGATTCGTAACTTAAATGTTTCAGGTATGTGCAGTGAAGTAGAATGAACCAGGACTTGAATTCCATGCTGAGCAGATGTGTGCAGCGGTGGAGGTGGGAGGCCCCACCTGCCTGGGTTGCTCCTCCCTCCTCACCTCCTGCACTCATTCAGGGACCTGCTCCTGGAAACAGTGAGGAGCACAGCTGAAGGCTGTCTCAAAATACAACCCTGGCACTGTGACCCCATTAAGGATAAATAAAGTATAACATTCTTTAAACCTGCTCTCTCCGACACCTGGCACTCCATTTCTTAGTCTTTGCAACCCATTGGCTGTCATGGAGATGAAGCAGATGAGAGAAGCACACATGGTGGATTGACTTCTCTTCTGGGTCCCTTCAAACCCATTTTAGGGCAACCTGATGGCCGCTTTATACATTTCCAGGGAGACACAGGAACAGCACCTTCCCTCAGGAGCCACAGCTAGGAGCTGCTAGCAGCAGAACCAGAGATGGAAACTATTGTAAAGATATTTCACAGTGTTTTCTCCAAGACTCAAGCAGGCGAGGGATGCCTCAGCCTGGGATTTGCATTGCCCGGACAGGGGAGAGGCTTTAAAAAATTTATCCTTAGAAAAACCAAAACCAATAACCCTATAACAAAAAAAAAAAGAAAAAAAAGAAAGAATGATTTAAACTTCTTTAGTGACTGTCTCACGGGAGTGATACAAGCCACTCAGGATGCTCTGCCAGTTTACTTTTCTAAAAGAATTGTTAATGCTTTGGAATGATGGACAGAGAAGAATTAAAAGAAAAACAACTCCCCAGGCCAGGTTTTTGCATAGGGCTGTAGCAATTGTCAGTCTCAAAAAGCTCCCAAGCAAGCCCTTATGATAACACACAGAGTATATCAGTAATCATCTGTCTTTTCTCAGTAAACAGTTGTATAGTAATAAAACAGAATGATACAGCTGACTCTAACCTGGCAAATTTCCCTGCACCTAGTGTTTACATCTCTTTAAGTGTATCTTTGTCATATGGTTACAAGGCTATTTCATGCTCTCAAGTTTAATTCTTTGTAAATATAGCTCTCTTTGTGCGTGTGAGGCGCATGTGTTAATAAATGTTCCATTTGCAGCCATTCCTCTTGCTCAAATGGAAAATTAAGAGTCCTTGATTGAACGGCGTTAGATTGCTGGGAGTCTCCGTTCCCATCTCTGTGGAACCGCAGTGATTGCTTGGGAAGTTTCACACATTCAAATATTCCTGTGAAGGCTAAATCCTGCCTTCTGGTAAGTTGTGGGGAGCCTCTTTTTCTGAGTGTGTTAAAAAATAGTTTTTTTTTTTTTCTGGAAAGTCTGCTCCCTACATTCTCAGGGGTTATAAAAATGGGAATCATTTTTATTGGCAATCCACTGGAATAGTGCTGAGACAAATGGAAACTTGAAGATAAGGATCCTCGGAGGTGAAAACATACAGCTGTTGGGAATTGCGAAAGAATCCGGCCAATAAAGGAAGTCACTATTTTTCCAGGCCTGAAGTGAGTTATAGGCAGAGACGGGTGTTGTATATTTATGTAAGGCTGCAGCAGGGAGCTCGAGCGACTGTATATTGCTGAAAGAGCATCATTCACATTCAACCTGAGACAAAAGGTGGAAATGAAGTAACATCCTGACTGAAGAAGGGCTCATGACAGAATAACAACATTTCAGAGAGGGGGGCCTGTGCAACGGTCTGTGAGTAGGCCTCAAAACGAGGAAATGGCGGAGGTGCCTTGTCAGCCTTCAGAAGCATACACACACACATGCACATGGCCAGGTCACTGTCCTTGGGAAGAGGGCATTCAGCTTTCACAGAAATGTGTACACAGTCATTCACAACCTTCACCAGCATGCCCAGCAAGATTTTGCCAAAAAATGGGAAAATATATTAATCACAGACATCTACTCAATGCGTGTATATGGGTGCGTTAACAGCTATCATGTCACGTTTACCACAAAGTGTTTTCTGCCTTGTCGTATCACTAGTGACCCCAGTGAGGAAACACTTTTGCAGGCTGAAGCATTTAGGATTTCTCAATCCTTTTTTTTTTTTTTTTTTTTTTAAATCTTTTCTCACTCTCTCCCCTCTCCATTATTTTTGCAATGCTTCGTTTGAAGTCGTCCACATCAAAGGCAAGTTGCATTTCTCTGAGCAAAGATGAATAAGCAAAGAATAGGCAAGAACCAATTTAAATACATTTTTTGCCATAAATAGATGTCAAATAACACAGAGACAAATAATTTGCCTTTTCATGACTTTGCAGCTGGGGAAACTAAGGCACAGAGATGGTTAATGTAGTTTCTGAGGTCTCAGACATGTTTGGTAGCACAAAGTGAAGAAGAGAAAGAGGAAAGGGAGATTACATCCTAATTCACTGCACAATGTCACACCTACAGATGTAACAGTGACTTTGCATCAAGTCTTACATCTTTTTTTGCAAAATGTTTGGAGACACATCACGATTTGTTTTGATTTTTAATATAATACCCATTAATTTGGTTCAAAATGTGAATTTCAGATTCGGTATAAACCTTCCATAGATTTTGAGGGATATAAATTGTATTTTTTTAGGTTATATGAGAAGTGGAGCCCCTTTTCTAAAAACAGAGAAGCTTAGGAATCTGCAGCTGAACCTACTCAGCACATTAAGGTGCTTTTGAAATTATGATTTAGCTTCACACATGGGCCTTGAAAACATCAGGCTTTATCATGGACTGATTTTTGTGGCGGGATAAATTACAGCATCTGGCTCATAGATCAGAACTTCTGTGGCCCAGCTGTAGCTGTCTACATGCAAGGAATTTAGTTTGGAACAACCAGGACGACCAGATAACTTGTTCGATCATGCCAGTAGAGAAAGACAGGCTCCTTCTAGTGCAAAACCTATGCTTGGCATATAAGCCAGAGGTTTAACATGGATAGTTTAGATGACTAACGTGTAGGTAGCTTCATTTGGACAAGATGAAGTTCCTGTCACCTAATTTATGCTCAGTCCCAAACTTAGACATTACTTTGTAGGAAATCTGAGGTTCATTTTAGCCAGAGGCCTCCCATTTATTCCCAGCATGGAACCATGACCCATCTTCCACCATGCCAGTAGACCTTGTTGCAGTCATTGAAAAGCTTAATTTTGCCTGCATTGCTTAGAAGTTTTAACTGACAGTGAACTTTATGTTCTTAAGGAGAGAAAACATCAAAATTAATGCATAAATAGAGTCATGTCAATAGACAGATTTGATGTCTTCAGCAAGTTATCCAATGATGGTCCTCTCTTAAATCTCACTGTTTTTAGGAGAAGATGTTCTTCACCCTGAATCTATGTTCAGGTGGTTTTCTTATACAGAAAAGACTAAATAGATTTGGAGCACTTACAGAAAGTGACTATTTTCTTTTTTTTTTTCTTATATTTTATAAGCATCCAGGAAGCTTTGAACCACAACAGAACAAACAAAACCTGCTGTTCCCAGACAAATGGCCAACTTGCTGTGCCCTGTGGAATTTGGATCCAGTTTAAAACTCCAATGGCAAAGATGAAACTAAACTGAAAAGGTACACCTGGGCTTGGAAGAATATCTTCCAAAGCTATTAAAATTCTGAGTAAGACTATAATAACTGATGTGAAAATGAGAGTCTTTTTTTTTTCCTATTTTAATTGTTCCTAAGTGATATTCATAAAAATATATTAGCTTATAAGGAAACTGCTGGAGAATATAATAGGGATTAAACTGTTAACTTTCATAGGATTTTAAAGTACTCTTCTAGAAGTACACCTGAACAACTTCAGGGAATGAATGTTTTTCCTAGAGATCTGGTTTAAGTAACTTGCAGAATTCTCCACTTTGGATAAAATCATGTACACTATTTTGCAGAGTGCAAAATTACCTACGGAAATGGTAATTTCTCCCCCTGAAACCTACAGGAATCTTAAACGACTCAGAAAACACCCTAAAGGCTGAAATCTATTGTTTTGTCGTTCAAATAATGCTCATGAATTACAAAACTTTCAAGTCTTATTATCTAATATTATTGTTGTTATTATTATTGTATTTTATCTAATACCATAAAAATTCACTGATATCAATCAAATTCAGATTAGGCACTTATAGGTGTTGAATGAACACACTTACAAGGCTTTATAATGCAAAACCTGATTACTAGTGGATGGGAAAAAAATCACAGTGCTGTGATTTATTCACTTAAATGCTTAAACTTAAAAATAAGATAAGATACCCCAACCACATGCAGGTAGCCCACGTAGCCCTCTTGTTAAAATGCCTTTCCATTTAAACACAGATTTTAACCTTTTCACCTTCGCTGCTTACATTTTTCTTTCGTTTTGTTCAAAGCATTTAGGTAAATTAGGATGAGGTCCCTCCATAAAAATGCAAGGGGATCAGTGAAACTTTCATCTCTAATTTATTCATGAAGGAGAGAGGTCTTTCCTGGTCATGCTGTGCATCATCCTGTCAGAATGACTTTCCTTCTTCTCAAGAAGGGATAAAGGGAGATAGAAAAATCAGGGGTTTGGGCTTTCCTACTAATATTCACTGGAAGAAAGAAAACTGTGCACTGTTTTATTCAGTGGTTATTATACTGCAGCTGAATTTAATATTACATATTACAAGGCTGGGTTTCAATATTAAAGGGACTGAAGTTACTAATGAGTGAAAGCATAAATTATTGATGTAAAGTAACTAGTAGTCTTTTTATACGAAGTTCACGCATAACTTTACAAATATCAGTTGGTAGACTCTCCCACCAACCATAACAGGTATGACAGACAACCTTCTCTCTGAAAGACAGCAGAGGCATGTATGCGTTTGGGGGAGGATGCTGCAAGCACGGACAGCACACACCACTCATCTCTATTAGCACTGATCCTGCTTACTCCAAGCACAGAGACATTCGCCTTTGATTTCAGCTTTGGAAATTCACTACAACTGAATAAAAGTTTTGATATCAATTATAATAAAAAATAGATTTAATATGAATAATAAACCTGTTTTGTGGCTATTACTCATCACCCTTTCCAAAATCTTCAGTTTTCTGATTGATTTCTTTCACTTATTGTTGTCATAATAACATCCCATTTTGCATCCTGATCTTTTGAAGGGGCAAAAAAGCTTCTAATACAAATGGCCTTTATCCCAGCTGATGAATGAACTCCTCTGTGTTCCCCCAGCTTACAAAAATTATCATCTTTTATGCATGCTTTAAAAAGAAAAGGGTGGGGACTGGGAAGCAGAGCAGGATCTGGTATTAGTGCTTTTAGTCGTCAGGAAATTACAAAATGTACACTTGCGGAGTAAGCAATTTTCGCAGTCTGCTGGCACATCCATCTTTTTAATGAGCCTTGCTTATATCCTGACGCCATGTTTCTAGTCACCTACCCTGTTTACATCTTTGGCCCCTTTAATTAAGAGAAGAACCAGTTAAAAGAAAGTAAGAAGAAATATTAATATGATCTGATTAATTCAGCTAGCGGGAGGTTATGGGGTACCAAGGTTATTATAACCTATAAAGGCAACATGAGCAAAGCTGTGTTCATTTGTAATTTTATTAGGCAGAGCAAATTAGTGAGCCCACATGGCAATGACAAAAGACCCCTTCCTATTCTCTCTTACCCCCCACCGAAAGGGCCAGGCGCCTAAAGTTAGGCTCCATATTAGGCAAATGAGAGCTGATAAATCTCAGCCAACAACTAATGAGAATCTCCAGAGTTGGAGCTGTGCTAATTTGAAAACATTAGCTAGGATTTCTTTTCCCTTTTTTTGGTGTACGTACAAAGTCCAACCAACCCCGCACCGCTCTTGTTGTGGGATCAGTGGGGTGAGTGCAATAGGGTGGGAGAGGGAGAGGAATCTGTAAGGGGTTAAAGATAAAACATGGCATTAACATATGAGGGGGCGAAGAGGAAATACTGCTAATGCGTAGATCATTAAGAAGAGCATATATCATTGATAATGCAAGGGGGGGGACATAATTACACATAATTACACAACACTTATGCAGGAGCCACTCTGAACCCCCCAGATAAGAAAATCCAGGCATTTTCCTTGAAGGGTTCTCTTGCAGAGTTCATGCAGAAACATTAAATCATGGCAATGTCCAGACATTTTCAGGGCTTTCCAGTGCCACATCCCTCACGACGTGAATTCATCAAACTCGAGTAAACCTCCTGCTAAACATACAGGTGGATCCTAGCTCTGGTGCAGTCCACAGAAATCACTGGTGGAAATCACAGCCAAGCTGCATCATCCTGAGGGTACTCAGGTAATATAACCATAAAAAATGAATAGCACTGCCATCTCCAAATGTAAATGTATATCTGAGGAAACTGAAGTACTTCAAGATCAGGGAGAAGAATAATGAGTTTTATAATTGTAGCTGAAATGCTAAGTCACGGCCTGAACCAGAGATTGAGCACCTGGTGGGAAGGCAGGGACAATCCAGGGGAGCTCAGGTGCACGCAGCTTTTGTCCCTTGTTTTTACATCCATGGCTGCTGCACTTGGGCTTATCCTCACTTGCTGCAGCCTGGGACTCTGCTACCCTGTCTACCTACACTGTCATTTCTGTGTTTTCTATCACATTACAACTCAGATTTTTGTTTGTTCAGTTACTTGTTTCCACCAAAAGCTTTTTTAGTACTCCTTCAAACTAAATGATTAAAAAGCCTTGAATTCCCAGAAAATCTGGCTGAAAGAAAGTCTGAAATCAAACAGCTTCTGAGGCTCAGCTATCGAAAGATATCCTGAACTACAGTCTTATGCTTTGGACATTTACCATAGCTATTCATCTACTGCTGTATTATTACTATATGTACCATTAATTCTACTGATATTCCAAGGTGTCACTTTTTATCAAAGACACTTGCTCAGCCGCAAGCCAACTGAGTGAGCAGATGGGCCACAGACCATAGGAACTTTCTGTTTAGTGTAAAGTATTAAAAGCAGACAAAAAACAAACTCACTGACAGCAGTGAGCTAAAATAGCAGCACAAGAAAAATCAACAAAAAAGCAAGAAAATGTTAATGTCCTTCAAAAGATAATAAAAAGATATTCCAAATGTTTAAATTCCTGAACTCATAAAACTAAATTGTATGGATTCAAAAGAGAAGCAGAAGTAGGAATGAAATATGTAAAAAGTATCAAAGAATTACCCCTCAAAAGGTGGGGACTTCTTAAGATATAGACCATACTCTGAGAAAAATCAATTTTAAGAACATTATATTTCACATTTCATTGTTATTGCAGCTTATATAGCAAGCCTAATAATACTGAAAACTATTTTTACGTGTACCTAAATCATCCAATCCTCATTATTTTTTTCCCATCTAATCCCCAAGTTATTTTTATTGACAAACAAATTATTATAATACAGGTAAGTCAGCAGTGGTGTGGCGCTGCCAGACTGAGAAGTCAAAACTGTCAGTAGAATTAAATGAGGAGTGGGAGAAGATGATGGAAAGGATTGGGTGAAGAGTTAATAGCTAGATATTGGAGCAGATGTGTAAAAGCTTGTTTTATAGTCCCAGCTCAAAGTGCCATCCAGATATGAAGGACAAAATCTAAGGCAGAGATCAGCTTGAGCAGCACAGCATTGCCTGGGACAGTCTGCAAGCAGCTGCAAAGAACCTGGGATGGGTCAAGTTTTCCCTCATTTACTTTACATCACATACAGATGATGCCAGGACCAGAAGAGGAAGCAGATCTCTCTCCCTGTGCTTTTTTATGAGGAAAAAAATCTATAAAAGTGTGTCAGGGAGGTAGAGATGTGGCATAGGACATTTTTACCTGAGACAACAGGACATCAACTTTCATAATACTCCAAATGCAACCGTAGGAATTTCATGGTCTATAGTCATTTTTTAACATTTCCTGAGAAAGTCTGAATATTTAATAAAATGTGAACTGATACAATGAGATGCTGAACACAGCGGATGCAGTCATTTTGTCCCTGTTTACTGAATGTATAGCTAAGTTGCTCTCCTCACTCCTGAGAGAAATTTCATCAACTCTGTTGGTACTATTCCTATTGTAATACATTAAGTAAAAAATGTCATTACCAAACCCTGGCTACCAGCAGGGAACTTAAGGCATTTTGTTTTAGCTAGATCTCTTCTTGTTCTTTCATATGTGACCTTGGATTTGAGAGTTTGTACCTCTAAGTCTTCGCCTAAACCATGGTCTATGGCTATAAGGTACTACTAAGGATAGGAAAGCTCAGGGTGACTGGCAGGTTCAAATCTCTCCTTCACAGCAGTGCCTATAAAAGCCAAAAGGCTCCAAGAATTCAAAGATAGATTTATTGTTCAATTTATATACTCTTACAGAGTCTTTAGCAAACGTTATTAGGTGCTATGGATTTTCAATCACTTATTTTACTGGTGGGTTGAATTACCCCAGTGACTTCCTGGTGTAGACAAAAGAGCCAGTTTGGCTTTTTCAAGACAGTATCAAAACCCTATTGCTTCCAACCAAATCCAGAACCCCTCTCTGGAAAAAGAGGATTGTTGTGAATCTCTCTCAGCTTTCTGGAGACAAGGTTTGAAAACCACTGCGTTCATTTTTTATTTTGTCTTCTGGTTCTCCACACCATCTAGTCTCTGGGTGAGACTAGAAAACATCAACATGCCAAAATGAAAGATATCATTTAAAACAATCTGACACTTCAGTGCTGGGCCCCATGCCATTTTAACACAAGCTGGGACATATACTTGAAAACTCAGGAGAAAATTTGTTCTTGGGATATCTTCAAGTCCAATTTTACACTTGGAAGATGAAAGACAAGACTTTTTAAAGGAGTCTAAACAATTTCAGGCTCCAGATTTTAACAGCTTTCAGTGGACCCAACCTTTCTGATAGGGATGCCAGCTGTCATCCTCAATGCAAAGCAATGCTCTGATAGCATAAACCTCTCATCCACTTACTCTCACTTGCTTCCCTTCTTTTTTCATTACCATAGGGTGGCGAGACAAAAAAACACCTCCAGGCTGTCCCTTCAGTGCAGACCTGTGGTTGCTTTGGGTCACTGTTATCCTATTTCTACCAGCTTCAAGTCTTCTGGTTTTTGGAGGTCACCTTTCCTTCATGAGACAGTTTGTTTTCCCCAGAAAAAGACCTAGCAAAAATGTTCCCCATGTCCTGCTTTTCAGCTATCAGGGAGAAGGAGGCTGCCACAGTACTTCAAGGCTAGTGTGAAATTAAGGAGTATAAACACAGGAGCAAACCTCAGGAATGCTGCTGAATGCCTCTCAAAGGGAGACCATTTCTCTCCCATTCTTCTCTGCTAAATCCCAGGGTGGGCTGATGAAAAATAATCTGAACTTCATGAAAATCCCTGCAATGTGCGAACTTTCATATGGAAATAGGTTTGTGGCTATTCATTACCTGTTTATATTTGCAAGGTTAAAAAGTGTAATTGATCGTTCAATAAATTATCACTTTACAGATCAGGTTAGGCTCTTAAACAAACCACGAATCACCATGTTAACACGAGGATATAAATGAGACTTCCACAATAGGATAAACACTGTCCCCCATGTACGGTAGGTGTGGCAATTAGATTATTGATTTTAGGTAAATATCTTGTTAATTATGCAGGAGGCTTCACTACTCGCGTTAATTAACTTACTGCTCCTTTGAATCAATACACTGTGGCCACAGGAGAAAAATCTTTCTCCCCTGGTCTTTGGGGCCAAAAAAGAGTTTTGTTCATCTCCTGTCTTTATACCTCAAATAGTTCCACGAATACCTAGTTCCACATATAAAATAGCTGAACCAGAGGGTGATCAAAGTGCCAAGTGATGATCAAACACTTCAGCCAATGAAAATGAAATTCAGACCTTGCTTGATGAAAGACAACCTAATACTCATCCTGTACCAAATTCTGAACTCTGCAGAGATTATCAGCAGAAAAGCCCACAGAGGTTTGTACAAGCCTTCACAAACCTTTCCATTTTCTTGAGAACCTGAGACTCCTCTGTTTTATTGCTCAAGTTTGTAAGGTCTCTTTCCAGCTCCGCTTTTGTATCTCTTAATCAGAACCCTTTCTATCATGATCCTCTTTACCCTATTCTTTTATCTCAAACTCATCTACGGCTTCTTCTTTCAATCTCAAAGAAATCTTCATTTTCCACTGAGGTTGCCCATTACCCCTTTCTTTTCTTCCCTGCCTCTAATTTTGCTTTCTAGGCATACGTTAAAACGATCAACACCCTTTTATACACCAATATCCCTGCAGCTGGCAACGTTTTCAAATGAATACGTGCATAAACCCATTTTCAAGCTCAGACCCGAATATCATTTGTATATCTTAACTACTAATAGCAGCTTAAGATCAAATTTCAGGCCACTCTTAAGAAGGTCCAATATTACAGACTTATATGAGTTGGATTTTCTTTTTTGTTTTTTTTTTAATAAGCAACTTTGATCCTATATTACCTAATAGAGATCTCAAGCCAGAAAATCCCATGCAGAACTTCCCCAAAATTTTAATGGTGTTATTGGAATTTCTGAGCTCAGAGGAATGCAAGTTTTGTCCACATTAACTCTCGGGGTTAGAATAATGTCTATAAGCATGAACTTTCACATGATCACAGCCCAAATCCATATCAAAGCTCCCTGAAAGCAGGTGGATCTGGATGTCTGGTCAAAAGGTCGGTCATTTCCTTTTCAACTGCAATAAATGAAATAAACCAAAACTAGTTTCCTACTTGGCCCTTGGTTGTTTTCCTATTTTATCCACTTCTTTGGGAGACTTTGCAGTACAAATCCTGTTCACAGTTGTTTCTTTTTCCCCAGTATATTTTGTTTGTGACTTCCTTGGTGGAGAATGGAGATGAATCACTGGTACCATAGCCCTGAAGACACTTAAGCATAACTTTATTCATATCAGCAGACTTGATGCAGTCAATGGAGCTTTTACATGAGTAAAGTTACTCACATGTCTTAAGTGCTTGCAGGATCAGGACCTTAATCTTGTGTTTTATGCTATTCGTTGACCTTGGTCATGTACACATTTATTACTGGTATGAAAAAGAACAAGGTAGAGTGAGTGACATTCCTGACACAGGGAGAGGTTTAACGGGGGGAAAGAAATGTGAGTGCTTTTGTAGCTGTTCTAAAAATAACCTTTAAAAAAAAAAAATCTTTGCAAAAGTTTGAGACTAGCTTGCATTGATGTTTACATGAAGCCTGTTATACATAATTTTCCAAAGCTGTTTTCAATCATGCAAATGATTTTTTCCTTTGCAATATGCTAATGCAATCTGATTTATTTCAGTTGTAAAAGTTAATTACAATGTGTTTGTGAGTCCCTAAAGATGATGTATTAAATGTTTATAACCAGGATTATTAAAATGTCCTGTCTCGATTACAGTGCTTCTCTTTCAAACACTAGAACTAATTGTAGCCTTAAATCACAACAACCTCACCGTTAAAATTAACACAAGGGCAACATTGCATAATTTTAATTAATTTTAATTTGACCAAAGCAAATTAATTTTTGTTTTCTAGAAGGACAGCTAAACTCCTTCCCAGTCTGCTTCTGTTAAACTCAGAGTTCATAAACTACTTTTTTCCACATTTGTATCCTTCTAATGATTCCATAGTTGCATATTTACACTTTAAAATTCTCTTTGATTTCACATGCTCTGTTTTCACTGGAATGACTGTATTTGTGTCTGAAGTCCTAATTAGTGTGCACCCCTCTAAAGTAAAGGAAATGATGGTGCAACATGCAGTATTTCACTGATTTTGCATGCCTGTGCACAGTTCTGACTCATAGCATAAGTACATCAGAGCCCTGTGAAGCTCCTGGAGCTCCTGCTCTCCTCTCCTGAACACCTCTGAAAGAACTCTCAATATCTGGTGACAAAAAAAAAAAAAAAGTATTTTAATTATTTCTCCATAGATTTTTTTAATTTGCACATCTACATTTGCTGTTTCTCTTTGTTTTGGCTTTTTTTTCCCCAAGAAAAGTGGGATTTTCTGTGATTTTGCTTGTGAATTCCCTACCTAAAGCCTGAAACCTCCATGCCATGTCACATCACCTTCAGGTGCTGCAGTACCTTACTGACACCATACTGTTAATTGCTTAGAGCTATGTTTAGAAATAAAAACATGAGAAAGTGATGACTTTCATTTTCTAAACCTTTCCATTGTTACCGTTTTTATTACCAAAAGTATCAAAACTATACCTAGATGTCGTCCTGAAGCAGCAGCTGAAACCCCCCCTTTTTACCTTTATAAAATACGAAATCCCTATAATGGTAAGTGAGGGACTTGGCTGTACACAAGTAATTTGTTGCCAGGGAAAGGAAGGAAAGTTTCAATTCAGGGAGTTTCCAGGGCTCTTTTCCAGAGAGAGCTGTGGTTTGCCTCTCCCACCCACAGAAGCAGCTGTGGGAGTGAGGGATGGGTCGGGAAGGGCTTGCCCTTCCTTATGCGCTGAGATCTGGAACAAGAACAAGCTCACCGCCTTGCATGAACAAAAAGAAATCACTTGTCCCTGTGTAGCACTTAGCAAAGAGCATATGTGCATGTTTTTTCATGACAGACAGGAACAGTATTATTATGAGGATGGCCACACCAAAGTGAACCAAAAGTCAGTCTAGAGCAGGATTCTGTCTCAAACCACGGCAAGAGCAGTTGCTCAGGCAAAAGTATAAAAATAGGCCAAGCATACCACAATGTCCACTGCACACCATGATTTCTAGGTATTTAGTCAGATTCTTCCATAAATGTAATGTCTCCCTTTCGAGCTTTCACTGCTAGAAAGAAGTCCCTCAGCTCAGCCATGTGTTGATTACCAAAAACCTGCTCGGTTTAGTTTATTCCCTTTTGTGCACAGGTCTCAGAGCAACTACAGGAGGTAGGAAAGATTTACTCTCTATCTTCTATGTAGGGAGAAGCTGAGGCAGAGCAAGTCTGAGTTCTCTCTCACCCTCTGTATGTAACCCCACCAGGCTGTGAGTTACTTTGTAGTTCGCCTCCAAGCAGCCCATAGGTCTTTCTAATGGCTGCATTCCTGTTTCACGCCATGCTGGGGAGAAACAGCACCTATGCCAACCCAGTATTTTGTATCCTGTGCTGCTTTAGTTTGGCTCTCTAGATAAACGAACCAAACCCAAATGCACACAGATCACCAAACTGAAGCTGATGAGGCCATTTCTCACCTCTTTCTTTCCTTAATGACCTGATCAAGCGGCTGCTTAAAAGAGAGAGCAGACACGGTCACAGTGGGGACCTTCCTACTCACATAAATATCACTTAGTGCACGCATTTCTGTGTCAGGCAATTCAGTCCTGGTCCCAGCACTAGAGTCAGGGCAGGGCAGCAGCTGCCCTGAGGTTGAGAGGCAACCAGAATCACTACGTGTTTTAATATATTCCTCTGAGACTTCATCTCTTTCACTACTCTTTATATGAAAAAAGGCCTTCCGTAGCACAGCAACAGCTTTTTGGTTGCACTGGTCACACTTTGTCTGTGAGAAATGTGTTACTGGTATGGTCCTAATCATCTATTTTCACTTGAAGCCTGTGCCCATTTGCTCCCCTCACTCCTCTAAGACTTCATACTTTCCTGGAAAAGAAAACCTGCAAGAAGGATGCAGCTGCACTTAATTCAGATTCCCACTGACTGGAGATATAAATCTTACCTTGGCCAAACATGTCAAACAGTGAAACTGCTGTCTTTAAGAGCCGTCGGACTGCAGCCTGCCATCTTCATCCTTCTGGTGGACAAATGGCTGCTGCATGGAGTCTTATAATTCAGAGAGAATACAGGGCGAGGTGATCTATCTTCTCACTGGATCATCTCCTCACTAGAGAGGAGCAGCGTGTTTGCTTTAGGCTTGATTTACATGCTATTGGCTATCTTTAGCATCCTGGTGATTTCTAAGGAGATCCCTCAATACAGACATTAATTTCTCAACCAAAGCCAGACAAGCTGGGCAGGGACTTGAATTGAAAGGAGAAGCATTTAGAAACTGGGCTCTAAGCACACTTCAAAGGAAAAACAGATGAGGTTTTAGAGGTCCTGGTCTGTATGCTCAAATCCTAACTCAAACAGACTCTGTGCGTGAGCCTGAAGGTGATGATTTTCTTGCTATGGGGATTTTCCTACTGACTCACTAGGACATAGTCTTTCAATTCCTTTCCCCCATGCCTTCCCTTCATAAGTCGCAGATGAAGCATGGACAGAATGGCCCAAGGACCCAAATAAAAAAAACCAGTTCTCCTTTACTGGATAAAGATCAATCCAAGCATCTCAAGAACAGATTTTCAGAGTTGCTGGACAGCTACAGGTAGCACCAATGGGTGCTCAGCAGCTCTAAAAACAGCCCTTTGTTGTTTGGACACTGTTTCAGCCTTAGGGCCATATTTCATAGTGTAACTGACAGATTTTTTTTTTTGCTGGAAAGGCAAGAATTTGAAGGAAGTTGGTGACTAAATTTCCTTCATTCATCATTCATATCTGAGGGTACACAGACAAATAGGAGGTCCTTTACCTACAGTTCATGCTGTCTAAACATTTTACAGGGCCTGTAAGATATGGTGAAAGTTTATATGGCTTTACCTAACCAGGCTTGATCCTGAGCTTTCTTGTTCTGGACTGTTTTAACATATCCTACAAAAGCAGCTCTTCACCTCTTTCCATGGAGACTTCTGCAGAAGGCATTGAGACTACAGTAAATGTCACCCACAGCGTTAATGACTGAAAGCCAGCATCAAAATAAGAAGCATAAATAGGAATTCTTTAATTATAATGAATGGCACATTACCCTCAGCGTGAATCTGTCATGACTTTTCAAAATGGCACACGTGTGGTGCTGTGCTTCTGCTGATGCCCTAGGCCTTTCAGTTGTTCACTTAGAATCTGTGTCTGCTTTCCTGACCAGAATGGCTCCCATCCAGCTAAACTCAGTCATGGTGTAACACATTTGGGTCCAGCAGTACAGAAGAAGAAACTTGCTCATCTGCTGACTGTTGTCTTTCTTGTTCAGGGGATAAATAAACTTGTTAATTCCCAAGGAACAGGATTGGGCATTAATCACTAGTGTTGAATTGACATACAAGAGGCCAGATTCTCTGTAACTCATCAAAGCTCTGCTGAAGCCCATGAAACAATGCCAATCATTACCAGCTGAGACCCTGGCCAAAACACTGTGAAAAAAAATCACAGATGTGTGGAATAAATATATTGCTTTCCATGAAACAGAAAACACAAATGTTATGGTTGAAATGATTTCATAAAGTATGTTGCTATTAATGGGCCTTAGATACATTAAAAATACGGTTGCTGTTTAAAATACATGGTAGAGCCATCAGTTTGAGTGAACCCTGATGGTACCTGCTGTGCTGCTTTTTCAGGTGCCAAAGGCAGAGCAATAAACACTGCCATCTGTGAGATCTGCAGACCTGTCCACAGACCATAGAAGGCTAGATATACTTGAATAGGCTTCTAGGTTCAGGTATTCATTCTTCTTACTGTGGCTTTGAGGTTAACACACCATCATAGGTCAGAGCCATGCAAAAAATGGGTTATGGCGAGACTGTGAGAGATAAAGCTAAGGGACATATAACTTTTCACACCCACACGAAATGCTGACAAAGAGAGGTCAAGAAAGCCCCCACCTTGCCATCTGGGTCTTACTAAGTTCTTAATGCCTTTGGAAAGTCCCACAGTGTTTTTATGAATCTGACATCGTAACGATCAGAATGGCCCAAATGCCGACAGCAGGGCCTTAGACTGACTCACCAGTTTTTATTTATTTTTTTTTTACCCAAATATCTACCAGTTGTCCTTCAGGCGCTTGAATATTTTGCCTGTGGTTGCACATCAGAAGGAGAAGACTGGGTTCTGTGCTTGGCCTGCACTCACCAAAATTCCTCTCTTCCCTTCTGTGAGTTGTCTCTATGGCTTTTGCATGTAAATCCCCTTCAAACCATGCTGTGGTGGGCCTGTGATTTAACTCAGCCTTCTCAAGAGCAGTTCACTTGGACCAGCATTTAGTCTTTTGCTTTGTTGGCTGCTCCTCTGCTATTCTTGTTTACAGCACCATTAACCCGTAGGGAAAGGGTGAGCTTACCCGTCATTGGAAATATGGAATATAATAAAAGTCCAAGTGATATAATGGCACCTACAGACAGACACAGTTGATTCAGCCAAGTGGACTGCTTGAGCCCAAGACTATGCAATTCTGCTATTGTTTATTTTGCTGCAGCCCTGTGCCTACATCTTGTGCTGCCACATACTTGCAAGCCAATGATGAGCTGGGTGTGTATATCCCAACTTCTTCTCATTCATTCTGAGGTAAACAAGACCTTAAAAAGTAATTTGTCTCCTTCCTGCTTTTATGTAGAGGATTCTGCTCAGTGAGAAGCAGTATAGCTTTATTCAGTATATCACTGCACCTCATACATCAGATTTATCACCACTATTTTAATGACGGGGAGACTGAGGACAAGTGAGTGAATTGGTTTACATAAAGTTAAGAACAGTTCTAAATTAAGCACAGGTTAGAGAGAAAGACTAAATCTCTGGGGAAAAAGAAAAGAAAAAAAAAGGGTTAAAATGTGTTTGTACTTTTGTCCCTAAGCCTCCTCTTGTTTTGTTGTTGGTTGTAAATTATTACATGAATGTGCACTTCCTAATAACAGCCAGTGACGGTAAGGGGAAATTCCATATAGGCAGGGGAAGAAAATACAATTAATTTCACTATATTTCTAGCACAAATTAATCAAAAGAGAGGCCTACAGTTCATTCAGATCTCTCTCATCAGGTTTCTAGCTCCTTGTCACATATAGTCATAGGCCAGAATGGAAAACTCAGCCTATAAAACAACCCCAGAGCTGTAGATCTGTCCTGTAGAGCCACAAAACTCCAGACCGACAACGCTTAGAGTAAATCCACAGAAGCCTTCACTAAAAGTTAACAGTCCCTAAGTGTTCCTATGAGCCAAACCTCAGAGCTTCTTTTCCCCAGCTGCTGTCTCAGTCTGGTGTTACTTCTGGCCAGAAAAGAGATCCAGAAATGTTATGTGTTGAGGTGTCATCAGCAGAGAAATCCCTGTTACCTATAGGGAGCTTGAGTCAGCTTGCAGTTCTGGCCAGATTTCTTGTGTGTGAAGGATTTCTCAGAAGAGTTTTGATTGCCTCTAAAAATAAAACTAAATTAAGAAGGGAAAAAAATGTAGCCCCAAATAGGAATGCCTGAACCATACTCAAGCTACCTCCGAGATCCTCATCCCTGCGTTCAAAGTTGGGTTTTTACCACGAGCAGAGTGACATTTCATCCAACCCTTCTAATCCCTAGCCCTGCCAGTGAACACAATGGCATGAGGTCTGTCTCAGATTTCTGTTGTGATCCGTCTGATCACAAAATACCTTTCTCCATTCAATGGGCAATGAACTTTTCAACATTCACCCCAATGGCTGCAACAGCTTCATTTATCTTCATCTTTGAAAGCAACTCTATAATTATATCGTGCATTGTTCTCCAGGAGCTGCTCACCAGTTAAGAAAAATACATAATCAGCAGCCTTCCTTTCTAGCCAAAGGTACGTGTGACCAGCAAGACCTTTCCAAACTAGGACTGTAAAGAAGTTAGATGTTAGATAAGGACCATTCTCCAAAAGAGAGATATATGCAAAAAGGAGAAGATAGACATCTTGCCAGAGAGTAGCATTTCTAGATAAACACTTCTGGTTATAGATGATTTCAGATCACATATCTGCTTTCCTGTGTTCCTTTGATTATTGCTGCTTGTCACAGACACTAAAATTGGAATTTGTGGCTGACCCCCATTCCCTATTGGCAAGTGACCCTGACAGGGTTATCAAGGCCTAATACCTAGTTTTTTCCTCTTCCCGTGGCTTTAATTGTACTGGTAATCTCACACAACTTGTGAATTGTGAGAAGAGAAGGAGGGGGGGAAAAATGCAGAAGAAATTGGGTTGAAAATCATGGAAATGTCACGAATGCAAAGTTTCTCATAGGAAAGTCTCTGTCTCAACTATGCAGGATGGGGCAGGGAGTGGGAAGGAGAAGGGAATTCTTTCCAAATATCAGGAAGAAATGGACCTTCCCTCTTGTCTCTCACGTTCTGCAGAGTAAATGCTTGGCATTAAAAAAAGCAATGGGCTCCCTTGTCAGGATGAATCATCCCCTTGGAATCCACACACAGCATAGGCTGAAGAGGCGGTGTATTACCAAATGCATGTGCTGGAATCACAGCCCGCCACTTCCAGCACAGCCCTGCACACTCAGCCTCGCTCACTCCCATTCCCATTTCTGGTTTGTGTCTTGTCACCTCGAACATAAACAAAGGCGAGGAGCTCGCAGAGAGAAACGAGGAGGTGGAGGAATGGGGTGGAGGGAGGATGAGACGAATTTCCAATGAGACCCAGCTCTTCCTTTCACTGCCCAGAGAACATCCCTCTCGCACAGCCTGGCGTGTGGATCCCGGCCACATCTCCTTCTTACAACAGAAACATACTTCTGGAAGACAGCATCCCCAGGATGCTCCTGGGTATTTTTCCCAGCATTGCACATTTGGTTTGTGTTTTATTGCTCTGGCAATATTAGACACTCTCAGAACAAGATGACACTGCAACAACACATGGATTAAAGGCAACAGCCTCAAAAGGAGTGCAGCTGTATGGGTAGCATTTAGCATAGGGGAACTTATTTCAGTGCTACAAAAACATTTTAAGAAGATAAACTTCTCAAAAGAATTCTATTTACTTCACATCATTCCTATTGACATAGAAAAGAATGGTAACAACAAGGAATTACAGGGGAAGTAAAATAGATGTAAAATGCTTTTAAATATTTTAATTCACAACAGTCTGCCTGTACCCTTGAGTTCCTTAACGTGGTATTTCTCTGCTGACCCAAATGTACCAAAGGTAACACAGCAGCATACAGTAGTACCGGGGGAGGCCATTTCCACAGCAGTTCCCACTATTCTAATAAATATAACTACTTTATTCCCACCACCTCCTCTTTCCCACATGCCTCTGACAGTTGGCTATAATAGAGTTGCTGAATTCATATGGAAAGAAGGAAATGAAATATTAAAATAACAAGGCAAAGATAAGATTTGCATTTGTACTTATACCACTGGCTTTTAAAAGAGTTTCCCCTATTAATATTAGATTTTGACAGGGGAAAGGGGAGGCCAAGTTTCTGCTCCTTTCAGAGGCTGACCGTCATCCTGCTGTCATTAGCAGCATGTTTCTGAGCTGGCTGATCATTCAGCAGTAACAGCTTAATTCAGATTGGGCAGATACACACAGCCCGATCTCTGTCAGACTAACCAGGATGCACAACATGGAGTTTCTGCCAGATTTACACTGGCTGTGTCTAGACAGACAATATCTGATCTGGCTTAAAGTAAGAGTGGCATGAACAGACAATATCTGCACTGGCAAAAAGCCTGGCAGGACAGAGTTAAGCTGTGACACTTTTTTTTTTTTTTTTTTTTTTTTAAACAAACTCAAGTCAGTAGGGAAAAATTTATGTAAGGGCAGCACGTTTTATTATGTAGCCACAGAGTTCTCTCTTGGTACTAGGGACCTTAGTGTCAGATTTTCTGTAAAACTGAAGTGAAGCTGTAGCTTGGTTTGCATCAGCGATGTGAGCTCTGCATCTTCTTTCTGTTTGGTTCAATATCAGCATAGCTCTTAAACAAGGCTTGGAGCTTGTGGAGCTGTACACAATGACTTTTTGCTAGATGATGCTGTCCCTAAAGAAGAACCCAAGTAGTTTGAATACCAAAGCATTAAAAATATTGACCATATTCATCCTGAATTAAATGTTCTCACTAGTTCTCCCAGTCTTCTTCAAAAAACCCAAAACTTTAACGCCTTCTCACCTCCAGTTTACAACCCCTTTAAAACTCCATTGGCTTTTTTTGTATTGCAAACAGACCTTTTCTTCCAAGGGTTTCCCCAAAGTGACTTAACCATCTCCCTTACTCCACCATATCGAAAGAACCAGCCACAAATCTATTACACGTTTGTGTAAGTCCTCTGGCTATCCTGGCAGTACAGCCACATATAAAGTAAGTAGCTCTGAAAGTAATGCATCCTATTTATTCCCATAGAAACTACAACAGATACAAAGAGCACAGTAGCACTGTTTGATAGAGCAAATTCTTAGTTACAAAACACAGTCATCACCATTAGCTGTGCATTTTTGCTAGTGATGAAGACAAGCCTGCATGCCGCACTTGTTAGGACCCACATGGCCACTCAGAATATGGGCATCTTTCGTATCACCATCACCACTGCTGAAACTCATCACCCACCACCTCACTGAGCTGACATCCACTGTCAGGTCTCTACAAACATTCAGAAAGCATTGATGAATGCCAGCGTATGCCATTTTCTCTGCATGGAGGAATTCAGCAACACACCTTTGCTTCATATACTCTTCCATGTTAGATATAATTTTGTCAGACTGCTCCTCTGCTGCCACCTGTTGCACAGAGACAATGTAATGCAATATAAGCAGGAAGGTTCAGCCTCTACTGCCATACCAGCAACCACCACCTCTGACATTGTGGGCCAACATCATAAAGTAGGAGGCATTACTTTCAGAGCAACCCTCATAGAATGGTTCTGATTCACATCTCAGCTGTGTGCAAGACATACACTGAAAGAGTCCAGCCACCGGATGGGAAGACTCAACTAATTGGTTGAATTGGCTCAAACACTTGGCCACCAGCTGGCTGATACAGCAGCCTCCAGCCCCAGGGAATCAAGTGTTCCACCCAAAATACAACCCGGGTCTATTTAGTGGCAGAACAGAGCAATAACCTCTGGCACCACATGGCTCAGACCATTTCTTAATTAATAATAATAATTTTGAAATATAAAAATAGCATGAAACCTTTTTCAAAAATTAATTTGCATTTAAAAAAGCAGAAAATAAAAGAATGAAAGCATATGGTATCAATCATATTTTACAATACTTGTAACTGCAGTTCGGAAACATGTGTTTCCTAACTGCTCATTCAGCAGTATCTGTATAATTTTTTTAAGCAAAAAAACCTCTCTAAACAAAGCATTTAAACTAACCAGCATTGCATGATATTGTACTTAGCTGAAACGAACCATTTTATTTGGGTGTAAGCTGAATAGATGCAGCGGTTACTGTTTCTCTGTTACTATTCCAAAACCTACTTTCAACTTTAAATTAGATTCAAGAAGAAAGGAAGAAAAATACTAATCCTTCAAGTATCACTGCAATTGCTACTCCTGTGATTGTAAACACTGAAAGTGTGGTATATCTTGTTCATGCTGTTGCCAAAGCATTTTATTTAACAACAGAGAATCTACTTTAATGAAGGAAAGCACTGGCTCATCAAAACATGTTCCCTGTCTCAGCAGCATCCTTTAACTGATGCTTCCAAAAAAGCACAGTATCTACCTCATTCATTTATCCAATTGAAGCTGGGAAGGAGAGTACTTCATCTTGATCTTTTGTGATGATTAATTAATACTTGGGTCATCTTTCTTTCCTTTCTCATTAAAGATGACTGAAAAAGTGGGATCATTTTCCCATGAGTGCATTGGGATGCCCAACATATAAACTTCATGAATTCAGCTCATATTTAATAACCCTTCAGAGATCCATCATACCTCGATGCAGAGGAATAACAAGAATTGGTTCCAGTCACCTATGCTTCAAACCAAACGCAACACCTTTTTTTCCCCCCCCTCTTATCAGATCCATTTCCAGTTTCTTCATATATATACGTGCACTCCCACCCTCACCTCTCAGGTCACCACTCTATCAAAACCCTTTTTTTTTTTTTTCCCCCCTGAAAGCCTCTGGGTGATTTTTAGCAGATAAATGCACCACCTTCAAAATTCAACTCCAGCACATTTTGTTTGTTTGTATGTCTCTGTTATGTTCTGCATAGCTTCTTGCAACAGAGTGATAATATAGTTATTGCCAGAAAAAAAAAAAAAAATGGATGGACATCCCTTATCCTCTCTCTGTCACACTGACATCCATTCATTTTACACTGAAATAACTCCATTAACTTTATTGTACTTGTTCTGACTTGGTATTGGTACAAGCAAGAGAAGAACAAGGTTCTATTTTTATTTTTCATTTCCTATGTGCAGCTGATATCTGAGACCCTGCAGCACGCCAACCTTTACTGAGAAACTTGACAAAAAAACAAACACCCTTCTATCTGAGGATAAAACAAGGTATTACCAGCAAGAAATTAGCACAGCAATCAACATGCAAGAGGATCCTCATTTAATAAGTGCTAACTTTTATTTTCCTAATAGGCATTAAAAACAATAACACCACATCCATGATACAACTTGATTAAATTGGCTCCGATGGCTTTGGGAGCAGTAATATGATTAAATGTTTAATACAGAGCATGTTCTTGGTGGCGGATAGAGCATATAGCTTTTATTCCACACACACTGCAGTTCTTGGTGATGATGGCATTAACCATTTCCTATTTAAGCCTGCTGGAAAGTCCAAAGCATTCTCCCATCGGGAAGGCCTGGGAGACACCTTGAGGCAACACCAGGGAGTGAAGAGCCAGAAATAATTTCCAAACATTCTCTTCTCACATCTCCTTTCTGTCTTATATCCAACATCTTGGTCATTGTTTGGTGCGTGCATGGAAATTTCTTTTCTATCTCTCTTGAAACACAGCCACCAAAGCAAGGTTCTTAACCCAACCTTCCATGCAACCAGCACCACATGTCAGAGGTTCCTTGATGAGCACAGCACAAATGGAACTACTCATCACACATTCAGAAAATTACCATGTCTTCCATACCAAGACTTGGTAATTATTTCCTTCTGATGGTTTGTGGCTAAAATTATTAATTTGCTTATAACCACTAAAAGTAGGTTTCTATGGCATGGTATGATTTGTAAGCAACTTCAATGTGATTCTCTTGTAAAAATGCTAATACATCTGCTAACTTTTTGTTGTAGTTTTTTGTTTTTTTTTGTTTGTTTGTTTGTTTGTTTTTTTTTTTAAACTGTAAGAAATCTTGAAGAAATCCTATTGAAATCAGGCAGTTTATAGGAAGTTTACTCTTAACATTCAGTTTTATAGGTACCTGATGCATTGGAGTCAATGACTTGTGCACAGATCCACTGCAGTCCAGCCCGATTTCAAGGGAATTTGGTGAAAATCCAACAGCACTGCTTCCCAGTATTATCCAAAATAAATTATCCAAGCCTGCCAGCATCATGACTTTCATGAGGAGAGCAATTCAGAAAGACACGTACCTCATCACCTGCCCATCAGATACTATAATAAATGTTTCTCTCTCAGTGACCCATGCTAAAGCCCCTTGGAATCAGGACACCAAGAAATAAAACCAGTTGAGCTCAAGAGGCAAAACATCTGAAGACATTCATGTTGTTTGGTTCCCCAGAAAATTCTGTGTGTTGCTTAAAATAAACACACAAAAAAGCCCACACAAAAAAGTGGATTTGTCTATGTATCTATACTGGACAGCTTGGAACAAAGTACAACCAGAACAGATTCAGAACAGAGTATTTCCAGGTGTACAATGGCAGTCAGCATCTAATGCTGTTGAATTCAGAGCTCAGCACTAAGACAAGAGGAAATAATTATTTCAACTCCTTCTAACAGACCCCACAACACGCGTTTGTCTTCCCTGGCCAAGACAACTATCTAACAGGTAACTGGGACATTTAAGCTTCTTTGAGTTTTAAATAATTCACAATGCAATAGGAGTACAAACCTTTTTTTTTTTTTTTTTAATTAAAAAAAGTTTAAAATCTGAATTACCAATGATGATGTAATGACATATCCTGAGAGAAAACTATACATTTTTCTTATTCCCTAAATCAGTAATTACTAACACACAATGCTAAATAAAAAAATTTAGTCTCCACTCATGGAGCCTTTGATGTAGCGCACAGCTTTTTTGTTCTAATTCCTTATAGATAAAATAGCCACAGATTACTCCTTTGTACCCTAACAGCTTTCTCACCATGCCTTTCCGCAGCCCAACTTCTTGTTCAGTCAGGCTGGCAATATCTGTAGTGACTTATACTGCTTTTTTTTTTTTTCTGTTGTTGTTTTCATGCCTGCAAAGGTTCACACAGCCAGAGGAAGGCTCATTTCTGAAGAGGAATAATGCATTGAGAAGCCTCCTGGACCTTGTTCATGGTCCTTTCCAGGAGAACTAATTGCCAAAACTAATTAAGACTGAAACTGATGGGGTTCTCTCCCACATAGACTTTACAGGATTAGGAACAATGCTAGTTAGCTGTAAACACGGTCTCTTAAAAAAAACTACAG
Source organism: Pavo muticus (assembly GCA_016647715.1). Classification (NCBI taxonomy): domain Eukaryota; kingdom Metazoa; phylum Chordata; class Aves; order Galliformes; family Phasianidae; genus Pavo; species Pavo muticus. Next base: position 2,509,275 of record JACDJE010000059.1, read on the forward strand.
ATTCTCTTTGCCGAAGGCTTAGAGTGGGCGGGGATCAGAAGCTTTTTGATATGTAAGTATACCCAGCAGTAATAAAAGTCTTACACCAGGTTAACTACACAATTTGCTAATAACATTTGCTGACACAATCCATGAAAATCACTCTGGCAGCCTGATTTTTGGCAAGTGTACAAACGTTTTATTGAACACATGCTGCCTATGAAACATGGTCTATGAAAACATGGCCCCCCTATTCGCAAACGAGCAGCTGAGTAACATGTGAATAAATACCTGCTTTCCATTCCTTCTGGCTTATAGCGGGCAGGAAACCTCCAATTCTTTTGCATACATTTTGGAAAGAAAAGCAAGAAAAAGTTTCTCAACCAACTTTGGTGTTGGAGAGTAACATTTCCATACGGTACGGCCCATAACTTTCCTCACCAATGAGTGTCAGTCAAGGCAGGCATCCCACGTCAAAGGAATCACTGTTTTCACACCGTTTCAAGTTGAAACATGGTCTGCTCGTGTTCTTCCACTCTAAGTGGGGCTTTACAGAATTCAATGATGCATACCATAAGCCAAATTTTTTCAGAGACACAACTCTGCCTATCCTCTGGGAATTGCATGCAGGAATCACAAGGCAATGTTCTGCCCTGAGCTTGGCTTCATACACAGGAGAGAGTCCCAAGAAGCATGTATGACTAGGCATATAAATTATGTATCCAAGCTGACCTACCCATTAATTTATAAAGCAGCATTTCCAAAGGCAGACAGGGAGGCACTGCCAATCGCTGCCATGATGCTAAAATAGCATGATGCAGTTCAGCAAAGACATAGCAGGTGCCAGTAAGCCACATGCACTAATGCTGAGGTCCCAAGATACATCTGATTACTCCAAAACCACTGTCTCTAAAAATTCCTCGGATACAGAACAGGAAATACTGCTTTACTGACTGCCCACCAAAGGGGTCTGCAATAGGTAAAGGAAGGGATTATTTACCCCATGCCTCAGCAGCACTTCTGGNTTAAACAAACTCAAGTCAGTAGGGAAAAATTTATGTAAGGGCAGCACGTTTTATTATGTAGCCACAGAGTTCTCTCTTGGTACTAGGGACCTTAGTGTCAGATTTTCTGTAAAACTGAAGTGAAGCTGTAGCTTGGTTTGCATCAGCGATGTGAGCTCTGCATCTTCTTTCTGTTTGGTTCAATATCAGCATAGCTCTTAAACAAGGCTTGGAGCTTGTGGAGCTGTACACAATGACTTTTTGCTAGATGATGCTGTCCCTAAAGAAGAACCCAAGTAGTTTGAATACCAAAGCATTAAAAATATTGACCATATTCATCCTGAATTAAATGTTCTCACTAGTTCTCCCAGTCTTCTTCAAAAAACCCAAAACTTTAACGCCTTCTCACCTCCAGTTTACAACCCCTTTAAAACTCCATTGGCTTTTTTTGTATTGCAAACAGACCTTTTCTTCCAAGGGTTTCCCCAAAGTGACTTAACCATCTCCCTTACTCCACCATATCGAAAGAACCAGCCACAAATCTATTACACGTTTGTGTAAGTCCTCTGGCTATCCTGACAGTACAGCCACATATAAAGTAAGTAGCTCTGAAAGTAATGCATCCTATTTATTCCCATAGAAACTACAACAGATACAAAGAGCACAGTAGCACTGTTTGATAGAGCAAATTCTTAGTTACAAAACACAGTCATCACCATTAGCTGTGCATTTTTGCTAGTGATGAAGACAAGCCTGCATGCCGCACTTGTTAGGACCCACATGGCCACTCAGAATATGGGCATCTTTCGTATCACCATCACCACTGCTGAAACTCATCACCCACCACCTCACTGAGCTGACATCCACTGTCAGGTCTCTACAAACATTCAGAAAGCATTGATGAATGCCAGCGTATGCCATTTTCTCTGCATGGAGGAATTCAGCAACACACCTTTGCTTCATATACTCTTCCATGTTAGATATAATTTTGTCAGACTGCTCCTCTGCTGCCACCTGTTGCACAGAGACAATGTAATGCAATATAAGCAGGAAGGTTCAGCCTCTACTGCCATACCAGCAACCACCACCTCTGACATTGTGGGCCAACATCATAAAGTAGGAGGCATTACTTTCAGAGCAACCCTCATAGAATGGTTCTGATTCACATCTCAGCTGTGTGCAAGACATACACTGAAAGAGTCCAGCCACCGGATGGGAAGACTCAACTAATTGGTTGAATTGGCTCAAACACTTGGCCACCAGCTGGCTGATACAGCAGCCTCCAGCCCCAGGGAATCAAGTGTTCCACCCAAAATACAACCAGGGTCTATTTAGTGGCAGAACAGAGCAATAACCTCTGGCACCACATGGCTCAGACCATTTCTTAATTAATAATAATAATTTTGAAATATAAAAATAGCATGAAACCTTTTTCAAAAATTAATTTGCATTTAAAAAAGCAGAAAATAAAAGAATGAAAGCATATGGTATCAATCATATTTTACAATACTTGTAACTGCAGTTCGGAAACATGTGTTTCCTAACTGCTCATTCAGCAGTATCTGTATAATTTTTTTAAGCAAAAAAACCTCTCTAAACAAAGCATTTAAACTAACCAGCATTGCATGATATTGTACTTAGCTGAAACGAACCATTTTATTTGGGTGTAAGCTGAATAGATGCAGCGGTTACTGTTTCTCTGTTACTATTCCAAAACCTACTTTCAACTTTAAATTAGATTCAAGAAGAAAGGAAGAAAAATACTAATCCTTCAAGTATCACTGCAATTGCTACTCCTGTGATTGTAAACACTGAAAGTGTGGTATATCTTGTTCATGCTGTTGCCAAAGCATTTTATTTAACAACAGAGAATCTACTTTAATGAAGGAAAGCACTGGCTCATCAAAACATGTTCCCTGTCTCAGCAGCATCCTTTAACTGATGCTTCCAAAAAAGCACAGTATCTACCTCATTCATTTATCCAATTGAAGCTGGGAAGGAGAGTACTTCATCTTGATCTTTTGTGATGATTAATTAATACTTGGGTCATCTTTCTTTCCTTTCTCATTAAAGATGACTGAAAAAGTGGGATCATTTTCCCATGAGTGCATTGGGATGCCCAACATATAAACTTCATGAATTCAGCTCATATTTAATAACCCTTCAGAGATCCATCATACCTCGATGCAGAGGAATAACAAGAATTGGTTCCAGTCACCTATGCTTCAAACCAAACGCAACACCTTTTTTTCCCCCCCCTCTTATCAGATCCATTTCCAGTTTCTTCATATATATACGTGCACTCCCACCCTCACCTCTCAGGTCACCACTCTATCAAAACCCTTTTTTTTTTTTTTCCCCTTCCTGAAAGCCTCTGGGTGATTTTTAGCAGATAAATGCACCACCTTCAAAATTCAACTCCAGCACATTTTGTTTGTTTGTATGTCTCTGTTATGTTCTGCATAGCTTCTTGCAACAGAGTGATAATATAGTTATTGCCAGAAAAAAAAAAAATGGATGGACATCCCTTATCCTCTCTCTGTCACACTGACATCCATTCATTTTACACTGAAATAACTCCATTAACTTTATTGTACTTGTTCTGACTTGGTATTGGTACAAGCAAGAGAAGAACAAGGTTCTATTTTTATTTTTCATTTCCTATGTGCAGCTGATATCTGAGACCCTGCAGCACGCCAACCTTTACTGAGAAACTTGACAAAAAAACAAACACCCTTCTATCTGAGGATAAAACAAGGTATTACCAGCAAGAAATTAGCACAGCAATCAACATGCAAGAGGATCCTCATTTAATAAGTGCTAACTTTTATTTTCCTAATAGGCATTAAAAACAATAACACCACATCCATGATACAACTTGATTAAATTGGCTCCGATGGCTTTGGGAGCAGTAATATGATTAAATGTTTAATACAGAGCATGTTCTTGGTGGCGGATAGAGCATATAGCTTTTATTCCACACACACTGCAGTTCTTGGTGATGATGGCATTAACCATTTCCTATTTAAGCCTGCTGGAAAGTCCAAAGCATTCTCCCATCGGGAAGGCCTGGGAGACACCTTGAGGCAACACCAGGGAGTGAAGAGCCAGAAATAATTTCCAAACATTCTCTTCTCACATCTCCTTTCTGTCTTATATCCAACATCTTGGTCATTGTTTGGTGCGTGCATGGAAATTTCTTTTCTATCTCTCTTGAAACACAGCCACCAAAGCAAGGTTCTTAACCCAACCTTCCATGCAACCAGCACCACATGTCAGAGGTTCCTTGATGAGCACAGCACAAATGGAACTACTCATCACACATTCAGAAAATTACCATGTCTTCCATACCAAGACTTGGTAATTATTTCCTTCTGATGGTTTGTGGCTAAAATTATTAATTTGCTTATAACCACTAAATGTAGGTTTCTATGGCATGGTATGATTTGTAAGCAACTTCAGTGTGATTCTCTTGTAAAAATGCTAATACATCTGCTAACTTTTTGTTGTTGTTTTTTGTTTTTTTTTGTTTGTTTGTTTTTGTTTTTTTTTTTTTAACTGTAAGAAATCTTGAAGAAATCCTATTGAAATCAGGCAGTTTATAGGAAGTTTACTCTTAACATTCAGTTTTATAGGTACCTGATGCATTGGAGTCAATGACTTGTGCACAGATCCACTGCAGTCCAGCCCGATTTCAAGGGAATTTGGTGAAAATCCAACAGCACTGCTTCCCAGTATTATCCAAAATAAATTATCCAAGCCTGCCAGCATCATGACTTTCATGAGGAGAGCAATTCAGAAAGACACGTACCTCATCACCTGCCCATCAGATACTATAATAAATGTTTCTCTCTCAGTGACCCATGCTAAAGCCCCTTGGAATCAGGACACCAAGAAATAAAACCAGTTGAGCTCAAGAGGCAAAACATCTGAAGACATTCATGTTGTTTGGTTCCCCAGAAAATTCTGTGTGTTGCTTAAAATAAACACACAAAAAAGCCCACACAAAAAAGTGGATTTGTCTATGTATCTATACTGGACAGCTTGGAACAAAGTACAACCAGAACAGATTCAGAACAGAGTATTTCCAGGTGTACAATGGCAGTCAGCATCTAATGCTGTTGAATTCAGAGCTCAGCACTAAGACAAGAGGAAATAATTATTTCAACTCCTTCTAACAGACCCCACAACACGCGTTTGTCTTCCCTGGCCAAGACAACTATCTAACAGGTAACTGGGACATTTAAGCTTCTTTGAGTTTTAAATAATTCACAATGCAATAGGAGTACAAACCTTTTTTTTTTTTTTTTTAATTAAAAAAAGTTTAAAATCTGAATTACCAATGATGATGTAATGACATATCCTGAGAGAAAACTATACATTTTTCTTATTCCCTAAATCAGTAATTACTAACACACAATGCTAAATAAAAAAATTTAGTCTCCACTCATGGAGCCTTTGATGTAGCGCACAGCTTTTTTGTTCTAATTCCTTATAGATAAAATAGCCACAGATTACTCCTTTGTACCCTAACAGCTTTCTCACCATGCCTTTCCGCAGCCCAACTTCTTGTTCAGTCAGGCTGGCAATATCTGTAGTGACTTATACTGCTTTTTTTTTTTTTCTGTTGTTGTTTTCATGCCTGCAAAGGTTCACACAGCCAGAGGAAGGCTCATTTCTGAAGAGGAATAATGCATTGAGAAGCCTCCTGGACCTTGTTCATGGTCCTTTCCAGGAGAACTAATTGCCAAAACTAATTAAGACTGAAACTGATGGGGTTCTCTCCCACATAGACTTTACAGGATTAGGAACAATGCTAGTTAGCTGTAAACACGGTCTCTTAAAAAAAACTACAGATTCTCTTTGCCGAAGGCTTAGAGTGGGCGGGGATCAGAAGCTTTTTGATATGTAAGTATACCCAGCAGTAATAAAAGTCTTACACCAGGTTAACTACACAATTTGCTAATAACATTTGCTGACACAATCCATGAAAATCACTCTGGCAGCCTGATTTTTGGCAAGTGTACAAACGTTTTATTGAACACATGCTGCCTATGAAACATGGTCTATGAAAACATGGCCCCCCTATTCGCAAACGAGCAGCTGAGTAACATGTGAATAAATACCTGCTTTCCATTCCTTCTGGCTTATAGCGGGCAGGAAACCTCCAATTCTTTTGCATACATTTTGGAAAGAAAAGCAAGAAAAAGTTTCTCAACCAACTTTGGTATTGGAGAGTAACATTTCCATACGGTACGGCCCATAACTTTCCTCACCAATGAGTGTCAGTCAAGGCAGGCATCCCACGTCAAAGGAATCACTGTTTTCACACCGTTTCAAGTTGAAACATGGTCTGCTCGTGTTCTTCCACTCTAAGTGGGGCTTTACAGAATTCAATGATGCATACCATAAGCCAAATTTTTTCAGAGACACAACTCTGCCTATCCTCTGGGAATTGCATGCAGGAATCACAAGGCAATGTTCTGCCCTGAGCTTGGCTTCATACACAGGAGAGAGTCCCAAGAAGCATGTATGACTAGGCATATAAATTATGTATCCAAGCTGACCTACCCATTAATTTATAAAGCAGCATTTCCAAAGGCAGACAGGGAGGCACTGCCAATCGCTGCCATGATGCTAAAATAGCATGATGCAGTTCAGCAAAGACATAGCAGGTGCCAGTAAGCCACATGCACTAATGCTGAGGTCCCAAGATACATCTGATTACTCCAAAACCACTGTCTCTAAAAATTCCTCGGATACAGAACAGGAAATACTGCTTTACTGACTGCCCACCAAAGGGGTCTGCAATAGGTAAAGGAAGGGATTATTTACCCCATGCCTCAGCAGCACTTCTGGGGCAATAATTAAGATTAATCAACAACGCTATCAATTTTCCTTTCTATTCTGGCAAATATATTTCCATGATACGATGATGTGTCAGTAACATTTAATTATCTGTCACATCTTCTCGGTAGACCCCAGAAATATCCAGAAACTGGCAAAGTCCTCAGAAAAACAGAAAATTGATGCAAGCATTTGTGTTTATAAAGAAAAAAACTTGATGGAATTATAACCCAGAAGTAAATGCTTTTTGTTTTTAATATTTTAATGTTTATATTTTGATTTTTCTATTCATATACTCAAATATAAATAGACAAACACCTCTGAAAGAAAAATAGAAAATAACCTGAGAGGAAGATAAAGAAGGAATCATTGGTTTCACCACAATTTCCTTAGAATTCCAATAATACAAATTTCTTAGCATAGCTATTACAGATATATTGCATCAGGTCATTGCTTTATCAGGTATGCAATACATTACAAGTACACGCGCATTTGAGAGAAGCATTCACAAAATACGTTGTGTAAGCCTGTCCTCAAATCTGGGACACATTACGAGAGCGCTTTGCGCTATTTATGGCTACGAGGAGAAATTGTGCAAAACTTGTGGCGCTGCCAGAGAGCTGATCAAAACTGAAGCCTCTGCTCCAGGAGAGCGTCTTACAGACTGACAAAAAGCAAAATGTTCTCATAAGTGCCCTGAGTGCTCACCTCTGCCATGCCAGGATTTGCTAAGAGAAAGAAATACTTCTGCATGTTCTTGCACAGCAGTCTACAAGTTTGCAGAGGTGATACCAATAGCGCTGGGGTATTCTTATGCAAGGGAGGAGCCTGCTGCTCAGGGGCTGTTAGCATCGTATTAAATCATCGGTTTTAGGGGAGAGACCTGTCAAGTTTAACAATGAGAACTGCAAACTTCTCCTTCCGAGGAGATGCGCGATGTTCTAGCAGCATTGCCCGCATTGTTTCCCATCTTCCCTAGAGCTGTTCCTTTATTTTACTGTGACTCAGACCCACATTCTGCACTTTCGGAGCAGTTGGCCCTTGCCAATCTGGTAGTCTGAGTTAATGGTTTCATATTGTTACAATTGTCTCAGTGGCCCGAGTCCTCCACAGCAGCGCGAGGAGGGTGGCTCCCGTTAGGCTGCAGACAATTAACTGCGTGACCATGATATGTGCAAAATGCACACAACAGGACAGAGCGTAGGATAGCCCAGTGGCTTCTAGTAATGAAATAGAAAACAAAGCGCTGCAAAAGTTCTCCGAAACTGCAGAAATAATGCCGCAATAAATTAATCTTTCCAGTCATTATGTCCACAAGTGTGGAACAGTCTGAGGGATGCCAGATCCTTCCTCTACAAGAAATGCTGAATTCTGATAACCGTAGAGTGATCCCTCATTTCTTCAATGTGCAAAGCTGTGAAACCCCAAGGGTTATTTTTTTGCCTTTCATTTCTCTGCTGACAAGTGGCATGGGAAGTGTAGAAAGAGTTTAAAAATTTAGCTTTGAGAAAACATATTCCCAGTGGGACCTACTTTATACACTGATTTCAATGGAAAACTATTTTCCTAAAGGCTTTTTTTTTAATCCCCCTTTCCAGCTTTCTTCGTTAAGCCAAATGTTTTACATAATATTGGAAATCAACTCCCACCCCTCACTTATTCCCTCCCTCTCTGTCTGTCTCTCTGTGGAATGGGCAAATCAATGGAGAAATGTTCAAGCCTTTGTTAAAATGAAAGAATGGAAAAATTAAAGGAGGTTGTTCAGTGTAACAGTCACATAAAAAATGTACAGCCTGTGGTTCTTGACTCTCTTTGACTGTAGGACTGTTGCTCGTTTCTCTCCAGCTGCCTGTGATAAAGGTACATATGCGGTCTGTATATAATTATATGAGAGTGTACAGGCAAACCCCTGCACAGTCAGGATGATGTGAGGTTTCTCTGTACACTCATTATGTTCCTGTACTTTGAGATTTTTGTAGACAAAATAAGATTTCTTTCATTAAAATGGGATTTATTTGTGGTTCAATAGCCTGAGGCTGCAGAAAAACAGGGCATTTCACCATTGTGTCATTGAACACTGAACTCTTGCCTTTTAATTATATAGGTTTCTGACACCCAATCAGACTTTTTTTCCTTCCCCTCTTCCCTTGAAGGAAGATGACGCAATTGTGACATAGCCAGGCCCCAAATAAGACATTCCTAACCCATATGGACACAGTATAAACATTCAGATGCAGACAGCCTTGCTTTAGTACTGCGGCAGGGGCCACTTGATTTGAACCACACTTTTCACAGGGCTTTGCTGGTCCCCAAATGAGAAATGATTGATCCAAATGGAGTAACATAAGGATTCTCTCATGCAAGGAAGAGCCACGTGGAGGCTTCTCCCAAGCAGATGGACCAGTTGAATAGTCAGTGCTTTCCCTGGTGAGAAGTGAAACTAGAGCAGGTTTTTCCCTTTTTTTTTTCCTGGTTCCTGTGAATTCTTACCCCCATCATATATGAAAATGAGGTATTTCTTACACTGAAGTGAGTGAACTAAGATGATTTTAATTATGCAAAGGTAATTTTATCTGATGAACAGGTCAAATAAAAAAAGAAACACAGTCCAGCTTCACATAGATCAAGGAAATACTCAGTTTGATAGTGAGAAGTGTTGAACTGTCCCAGGTCCTATTAAAATTCACTTTCTGTTGCTGGTATTCAACACCTCTGGAGCTCAGGCCATCTGGGTACTTCCACATCTGTGATCCTGGCTTCCCAAAGGGAAAAAAAAAAACCACAAAAACTACCAAAAAACACCAATAGTATAAATCTAACACCTAAGTCTGGAGGTCATGAAGTCGGACACAGCCCTAAAAAACAACCCACAAAACAAAAACAAGAAGATCACTGGTGTCTGCCCAGACCAGAGACTGATGCCTTCAGTAATCTACTTCACATAGCAGTTAAAAAGCAGACTTTACAGTTAAGAACTGTAAAAGGTTCCAAAGTGAAAATGTAGGAAATGCATACTTAAGTGTTTGTATAGATATATATGTATCTTCTGTGATGCAAGAAATCAATTTTTGAGAGAAATGCAGAACTAAAATGCCTTCCATTAATATCCCAGCACAATTCTATGATAAAAAATTCATTTCACTGACTTTACCTCTGCAATGAAGTTTATAAAATTATACATAGTAGAAAACCAACTTTTTCAGGCACAATTTCATAACAATTTTCTGTTTGAAATAACCTCATGAAAAATATTAGCTATTTGACTCTTCTTGTAATCATATCTTTAACATCGAGGATCATGTCACTGTCAGAGAAAGAATGAATTGGCTATGCATTGTTTCACTATGCATACATGGTAACTTTTTATAAACATGGTGTATTTCATGTTGGGTAGAGTTCTCCTTATTATCTACCTAGATACTTCAAATAAAAAGACAATCTCTACAGGAAATAATATTTTAATCCAATGAAAGTCAAGACGGGACACCTAGTTCTCAGTTGCCAGGCTTTCATCACATGCCATTATTGTCTCATTGATTGGATGAATGAAATTTTTGCAACTGAAAGAACGTCTCAGACCTCCCTTGGACCTGGTTCAATATTCCCCTTTAGATCAGGGAGGCTTTTTATAAGGCTTACTCTCTTCTAGAAATAGTCCAGCAAATACAAACTCGGAATAGAATAATCAGTGAAATGATATAGTCTTTATCTGAGTGACTGTGGACAAGACTTTTGGTACTTCCTAAGTGATGACAAAGAGCTTCTGCACTATCACAAGGTCTCTAAACCATTTAGATTAAAAAAAATTAAGCATTATGCAGACAGGAGATGGACTGAAGGATCTGTATTATCTCCCACATGCAGTATGTTATACACTTTTAGAGCAGCTTTCCCACCCAAATCGTGCCTGGTGCAATCATGCATTCAAGTCGTAGGCTCAGGAATTTGCCACAGAATCTCCTGATGTGTTATGTACTGATCCTTATGTCTCCCTGCAAATCATTATCATCTTCCCAACACAAACAGACACAAAGGAGATTCTGACATTATTTCTGCATGAGGCAGGTAGTATTTCAGTGGGGCGAAAGTGCAGTGTGAAGTGCACCACAAAAACTCATCACAGCTCTTTGCTCTGCACTGAGAGTGTTTTGGATGAGTCAGAGGGCAAAGAAGAGGTTTTCTGCATTTCAAAGTGATTGTGTAGTGCCAAGGAAAACTCAAGATAAGGAGCAGTGGGCACCTTGAGAAGCTTTACAGGGGTAGATGCTAAAAAACTATGTCTCCCTCAGACTCCTTGCCCTTTGTATTGTTATTCTTTTTCTAGCATCTTCTCCATAAAATATCAGCAGCAGCAATTGAGTTAAAGCTTGGCTGAATTATCCCTTTCATAAGTCTGTGTCTTCATGCTTTTTTTTTTAAAGTAAAGGTTCCCTTTATTAATTTTACCCAGCTAGCATTCACTTAGCATTTGCTTTGAAGAATAATTGACAGGTTGAGGTGACACTCGCCAGAATGAGAGACATAAATCAGAAATAATTTCCAAAATTGGCTGAGGGGCTGATATGTTGAATAGGCAAATACAGGTAAAAATCTCTCTATTAGGCCTGAAAGGAGCAGCAAATGTCAAGCAAGTCCTATCTAATGCACCAGCTTAGATTAATTTTGTGGTTCCCTCTTTGGTTGATTTTGTCTATGGAATGCTACTGTGCTCTGAAAATGCTATCAAACCGCTCTCCTGGATGGAAGGAGCTCCTGATTTCTTCTTAATTGAGGAGAACTTGAAATTTCTGTGGAAATTAAGGTGACTTATTTATTTATTTTAACTCTAACTTGTCTTTAAAATACATCCCAACTAAAAAGTTAATAAAAAAAATAGAAGGCTGTCATGAGGGAGCTGGAACTGCTTGGCCATCTGGGGCAACTCAACAGCTTCAACACCTAGAGCCTGTAGAGTCTAGTCTCTAATTCAGAGTCTGCAAAGGTCAAAACAATCAGATTTATGAAAAATCAAAGTGGTTTAGGTCATTTCGCCTGAAAGTTTTTCATGACTTCCAGTTAAATAAGAGGTGTGTTTCCTCCAGGCCTGAAAGCAGGCGCACATATAAAAAAACACACGCTGCAAAAATGGCCAAAATTCAGTCCCAGAATAAAACTGTGAAAATTCACAGTTTCTTCCACTAAGCAATTATTTCAGTTTTCGCCAAAAGGAATGGTGAGATTTTAGCATCAGGTTTTTTTGTTTGCAACATAAATACTTGTAAAGCAAAAAGACTGGTAGCTTTGCAAACTCTAGATGTATTTAAGGATCTTCTGTGAAATATGATGGATGAGGGGGAAGAAAAAGAACAGCTCTTGTCATGGGAATCCAGAAAGAGAAAGTTCTCCCAGCACCCCAAGTCTCAAAACCTTGAAAGATAACAAGGTTAGGGTCATGATACAAGATGGATTGCTGCTGGTAGTGATGGCTGAAATGCATAGAGAAGTGTGGGTTGGTAATCAGACTGACAGATTGCAATATTTCCCACTACTTCGAATTTACTTCTTCCTTGAAGTCATAAACAGGTCAGCTCCTGCATTCCTCTGCCCTAAATCCTGCATTTGTGTATGACTTGCTCTGCCAGAATCCAAGGGTAAGTTCAGCATTGGGTTGCACCCAAGCTTGGGCACAAAGTTTATTCTCATAAGACCACCTGTGCATCTACTCTGCATTTTGCTGGATTAGAAAGAAGGAAGGCTGCTTACCCAAGACTTCACACTTACATTGTAAGCAACTTAGGATGACTTTCAGGATACATAGGGACAACTGTTCTTATGTAGTTGAAATCCTGCTGTATAAACAGTCTTACAAGAAAAAGAGGATACAGCTTGCTTCATGAAGCAAAATGCTGCCAGAGAAACTGTATAATTGCTGTATTAATACATCAGGAAGAAGCTGATATGAAAGCAAAAACTTTAGGCACTACACTGACAAGAAAAAATATTTTAGTCTAACTTTGTGCACCCTTAGGCTTGAAATCAGAATAAAGTTTCTAATCATTAGAAAAGAGATGTTCTTGGAACAATTTTCTTATAAGGGAATGGAGGAGCAAACTGCTAAATCAGTTTAGAAGAAATGATTAATCCATTAATTTTATTATTGTGCATCGAAGCTGTCTCTAGTAGCTGTGAATTGTACTTAACCAAAGCACTCCTTGCACAGACATATTGTGTAATACATATGGATAAAAGAAGGGAAACAAGCATATACCACAGAAGTTTACTTAGGTTAGCAAAGGAAAGGTGATTCAACGTATGACACTTGTTACACTTGTTTCTTAGGACTTATAGAAGGCATTTCAGCAGCTCAGCTTGAAGTCACCAGCATGAGGAAGAGAATAGCTAAATCTGCACAAGGCAGCTGGTGGTACTATGTTTTGAAAGTCTTATGCTTACTAGACTTTTACTCGCTTTTATATATACAACAAACTTAGCTACATATTAATCCTGTACACAGATCCCATTCACTGACAGCTAACAACTGCTTCATGAAGAGCTCATCACATTGAGGATCGCAAGTGACTTCTATATCAAATCTGGTACTAATAAAACCGGACTAAGTCTAGGATCAGAAGCAGACTCACCTAGGAGTACATTTCCTATCAGAGGCACCTACGGTTTGATGGGCCACATGCATTGCTCACAGCCAAAGCTCTGCAGACTTTGGATCTGACAGCTTCTTCCTACAAAAAAAAAAATCTCAGATGCGGGAAAGGACTTATTGGAAGATTTCTCTGAGGTTCGCTCAATGGAGTTGTTTTTCCTTCCCTCTTCCCCACTCTAATGAGAGAAATATATAATAATACAGTAACCATAACTATTTAAGTTTGGTCTGCCCCAGTCTGAACACCCACCGTGTCTATTTCTAAACCATTTGCCCTTCCCTAATTCTTACAAACCACTTTACAACTCAAATCTAATCAATAACAACTGTGTGAAACAGCACTCAGACAGTAAAGAAGTTGGAATTCCCCTTAATAGCCCTTTAAAGGAGTTTTAATTAATTCCATGCGCTTCTGTAGGATTATCAACTTTACAGTACAACTGCATGTGAAAGCTTTAAGACATTTCACTTATGTCTGCAGGATGTTATGCTACAAAAACTGGTTTTCATAGCTTGTCACCGCTTACCATTAGCTTCTTGATTAATCCTAAAATCCCACTTCTCCTTCCCTCTCCGCTTTACTAGCTGTCTCTGCAGTTTCTCCTACTGGTCACTCTTACTTCCCTTCTCCTACAGCTTTATCCAGCTTTTAGTAAAGGAAATAGAAGTCTTTCCACAGATGGCACCAGGAGCTTGGCAGGACCATTCCCTTCCTTCTGCTTACTCCTCAAAGAAGCTATCTAGCTGAGGCTGTGCAGGAAATGTATTGCACAGCTCCAGTTAGAAGTCAGCAATTCTTTTGTCATATCCAGACGCCCAGGTTTCCAATACATCCAACGCATCTTTTCTCTTTCCTTACCCTCAACACCTCTAAATTCCTGCCTTATCTTTTTAGCCATCATGTTCTCTCCATTCCCTCAATTACTTAACTTAGGTCCCCTTTCTAGGGTCTATTGTACCTGACTTCCTGCACCTTTTCTCCCTGGCCTTCTTCTAGCTCTTAGTATTGCTAAGCAATTAATTTCATTTTCATTAATCACACAAGATGTGTGCTAATTATTGCTCAGATGAGAAGATCTGAAATAGCATCAGAGATGAAAAAGAGAAAAAAAACGAGAGAAAAGATTTGCTTCCCCCCTCCCCCCCCCTTCCTCATCATATTTAGAGCCAGTGATTTTTCTTAATGAGCTTATGGAAGAAAGGCAAGTGATGTTAGTGCAGGATGCCTGAGTGCAGTGTGTAGTTAGAGGCTAGAGTTCATGAGCTGTCCAGAGCATGTTTTATCAGGTCACCGAGTCAGCCGCACTACAGGGCAATTTCTCTTTCTCAGCATTAACCCTCAACTCCGAGTCCCTGCTGGAAAGGCCTCCCCCTTCACAAACACTCCAGGATAAGATGATAAGAAGATTACAAGTAAAGCCTCTCTTTAGCAATTCCACATCTCCTGTCAGACACAGCAAGTTAAATTACAGTGCAGGCTGCAAATGCATTGATCATCCACTCAGCTCCTACAACCCAGGGGTGAAAAGATCCATGCCGAGGATAAGTGAAGTAATTTCAGGAAAGTTTATTTTAGCTGGGAGGGGTTAAACAAGTTCAACGAGGCAAGGCTGAGGGAGGGCGCTGGAGCCAAGTTCAGCAATGTCTTGTTTGTGCAGGTACAGGCTGTGGGTTACACATGCCACAGGTGTTTGGGTCTCCTCTGGCACGCTCGCATCGTGCCATGCAAGCCACAAAACCTCAGTGATGATGGAAAGCTCTCCCATCGTTCCAATAAAAGCCTCCACACCTTTGCCATAACCAGAGAACCTCTGATAGAGTAACCACCACTTTATTACAGTAAATGTCTGCTGCTGAATCAGAAGAGGGCTTTTTATATTCACAAGAGTTCCCCTTTTTAAGTAGGTGGCAATAGTATTCATTTTACCTATAAAAACTATAGTGTTTTATGACAGAAGGAATAAACCTCCCTAAGCAGTTTTGATAGAGAAGGCAGGATTGTCCATTTTAAAGATTAAAAGAAAAAGATTATAAATCATTAGGAGTGCTTATGAATTCTATTCATGACTGCCTTCTTTATTAAAAAGACCCATTGTAAAATGGAAAGTTCAGAAGGCTTGGTGGTGAGCGAAAATGAATTATAATGACATCACTAGGTCATGAACTAGGCCCACTGGCTACTTTCCAGAATAAAATTGACTGGAGAGATCAGATGAGCCCATTTGTACTGAGAGACATCTGGGTGGCAGCCAGAGAATCTGGGTTCAAGCTCCCTATTTACAGAACATGCTTCCCTTTCCTCTTTCACTACCAGGAGTAATCTGGATTTCCCAGGCACAATGTGTGGGATAACAATGTCACTCCATTCAGATTCCAGGAGGATTTTCACCCAGAAAAGTTCACTATAGTCCTCACTTGGTGAAAGGCCTTGTGAAGAAAACTAACATGTCAACATCTGGCTGAGGTGCACAGTGCATTCTCACTACATTGCTGATGGGAAGATTTCACATTGAAATAAGCATAACTTGTCAGACTTTTCATCATATTTTCCTCCTAGTCTCCTTCTGAGATAATAAACAGTGCCTGGAACCCAAGAGAAACTTATTTTCACCAAGAAATCATTTATAAACCTTTAAGAGCATCTGCTGAAAACACTGGGGGACAGCATCTTCCCCTTTCTTTCATCTTAACTTTTTCAGTTGTCTTTCTAAATGCAAAATGACACCTCATTCAAAGCTTTCCGGTGTCATCTTCACCTTTCCTGTTCTACAATTTACACTTTTTTTGATATTGCTTGAGACTTCTAGGAAGCTTTTACCTAATACTGTAATACCTATTATCTGAAACATTCAGGTGTGCGTATAGTTGCCAAAGAGCAATTGGATGTGTGCAGTCCAATAAGGTGGAATGGTATATATTCAGGGGAAGAAAAGATGTCTGACCATCTGACCTTAGCAATGGCACCATCTCAATATTAATATATTTTATGCATGCATGCGATAACGTTTTACCTTCCTTATGATCCTGCAGGGAAGTTTCTCTTCTCCCCATTGAGGATTATTACCTATTCAGAGGCGGTTATGATTATAGATACTTATGAAGACAAGAATAATTGACCATAAAAAACCTTTTATATTCCCACAATTATTTTTGCATTGACTAAAAGTGTCAAGAAAATCTACTTTTATTAGCAAGTCCTTAATTTTGCTTTCACTTAACTTATAACTAGATTTCCTTTCCCACCCAAAGCATGTTCTTATTTAGATGTGTTCGGCAATGACGCAGAAAAGCGATTTGTCACAGGATGCCAACTGGGAGTAGATAGATCAAATATCAAAGCAGATATGATACACCTGCAAGGGAGGGAAGGGGCTTGAGAAAGATATCAAGACCTCATACATGGAGGAGCATCAGGAGACATTTTAAGAAAGTTTCATAACAGTCATAAACAAGGGTGCATAAAAACAGTAGTCTGATAGAGACGAAGCTAATAAAAAGTTAAATTCCATGACAGTTCTGTAACAGAGGAACCAAAAAACGAGTTCTGTCTACATATCAGACATTCACAACATTCTTCAGCAAAAACAGAGCACTAAAAATTGACGGGTCTACAGGAGAAGCACAACAATAGGAGGCAGCAGATACAGTTGCTTTAAACCAGTTTTGAATCATCCAAGAAAAGTAGCAAGAGCAATCCAGTAACAAAGAAAAAAATCACTTACCTTTTCCAGGGATCAGGGCTCATCAAACACTCCAAACAAGGTGATCTCCAAGTAGAAAAGCTTCCTTTGTGGCTGCCAGCCCTTAAATGAGGTAGATTGCTTCCACCTGTGCTCCCAGGGCTGGCTACACCCCTTCACCAGGTGCTCAATCACTGGTTCAGGCCGTGACCTAACAGTTCCCATACAAGAAGACACTAACTAAACTAACATTAACAGAGACTATATATGAGTGGTCAGTAATAAATTTGAGACATGTAACAGCAGAATGATAGATTCTCAAGCACAAGTCTTAGAATCATAGAATCACCAAGGTTGAAAACGTCCTACAAGATCATCCAGTCCAACCATCTGCCTATCACCAATAGTTCTCACTAAACCATGTCCTTCAATGCAGTGTCTAAATGTTGAACACCTGCAGGGTCAGTGACTCCACCACCTCCATGGGCAGCCCATTCCAGCACCTGACCACTCTTTTGGAAAAGTAATATTTCCTAACATCCAACCTGAATCTCCCCATAGGTGAATTAACAGTGTTCTTCTAACAGATCTTTATTTAAAAAATAATAATTAAAAAAAAAAAAGCAAAAATAAAACCCAAAACAAATCAAAGCCTTGCAGTAAGTTGGAGATGGTAACTGATAGCCAGATCCGGTGGGTCCTATCTCAGTTTGAGAGAACGTTCTGGCAACTCACTAAAAGAGAAAGAAGCCTGGGCAGAATCTCCGTGCTGCATTTATTATGAGAAGCACTTTATCCTTCAGGTCAGCCTGAATATTTTCTGAAATCCATATCTCAAAGAGCGAGATTTTTAAAGACACTCACAAGTCTCTGAAAAAAAGCGTACCTCGTTTAGGTCCTTTTGAAAATCCAATCCAAAGAGAGGACTTTCTGAAAATACACTTGCTATTGTGCAGATTTGGCTGCAGCCTATAACTCATTACATGAAGGCCCACAAAACTTTAGCAGTAAGAAATCCTTATTTGCCAGGATCTTGATAAATGACTGGCCTAACCTCTGTAGAACTTCATGGAGGCTCTGAAAGCAATCTACATAAGCATTTCCACACTAACAGCAGTACAGAAGTACCCCATCTGGCTCCAGTAGAAAGCAAGTGTGGCTTTCTCCTAATCCAGGCCTGAGGTTTGGTCCGAGTACATCTGTCTATCCAATATCTATTGAGCTTACCATAGAAGCTACTCTATACTTTTTACTTGAATACAAGATTTTAGGACGTGGCCTGATACTTACACAACTAACTGGAAACACTTCAGTAAAATATGCTATTTCAAAGCCAAAATGATTAGTGGAAAAACTTTATTTACTCTTAAGTCAACTACAGTAACATTCCCTGCCTTGGAATCTGGTTCACTTTCTGCCTCTGCTATAGGTTTACTGTGCCAAACTCCTTTACTATCTCTACACTTTGTCTGCTCTTTCCTTTACAATTTACGGTCCTCAAAGACAGACCGTTCAAATTTCTTAAGCTTCTGTTATTTTATGAGTCACTGCAGAAACACTTGTAAGCTCAGGATGCTCCATGGTCCAGCACAAGGCTGAAAACTGACTTCCAGCTGCTGTGCTTGCTCTGTGCAACTGGGCACATACCCTTGACTCTTCCTGAGGTCAAACCTGAAAATTTGCCAATAGTCTGGAAAACGAGACTGGTCTTGAAGTTACCCTTGGACAGGTCCTTGAGATAAAGAGCAGGTGTACTCTGGGCCTTTGTAAAACAGAGATAAATATCCCTTTTCTAATTTCCAAGATATGTTGCTCCCAGCTAAGAAAATGCAGCTGCTGAAGTTGCAAAAAAAAAATAAAAAAATAAAAAAAAATGCTTGCTATCTTTTACCATGCTGGGACATAGCGTGAGTCATTTTTGAGAGCTGCTGTCCTATAGGGTTTTATTTTCCTAAAACATTTATAAAGCTAATTTGGATATTTTCTTCATCAAGAGCATAAAACAATGTGACAGAAGAATTCCTTCCTATTAGATTATATCCATGAATGAAAGTTTAATTGTTTTGTTTAAAACTATTTAAGGAAACCTGCACATGAATAGGAAGTCGGGCTTTTAAGAAACTCGGTCATAAATATAAACAAATACGTGATGCCAAATAGCAATTACTACTTTGTTTCTTTTTTGAATGACAGCATATCTTAAACTCATTCATTTCCAGTTCTGACTTGCTGCAATGTGTAAAAATACTACTCCAAATCCACTAAATAAGCTTTGCCTTTCTCTCTTGAACTTCTTTGGTTTTTGCTGACTTTCCTTGCTCTGTTTTCCCTTTATCTTGTGAGGCACAAAGGTCTCCACCTCTTTTTTAACTTTGTTTGGAACAGCAATTATTCATAACTGCCTTACCTGGAAATGTTTCACAGATAGAGACAGAGATTGTGCTCGCCAGTGGGAGTGCTAACAAACTGACTGACGGTGTTTTAAATGCTGTGGCATGTAGAGTCAGTGCAGATCTGGATGGTTCTAATTGCTTGCAGTTGTTGAGTGACTGTCAAAACCATTTATTCTTACCGCTGATGGTAAATTTTCAGGGAAATGTCACTGCAGACAAGGAGGCAGATTTTTCAAACGCACAAATGGTAGTCAGGCATCTCACTGCCATTTGCTTCTTTGAAAATCTTGCCCAGCTCTTTAGACAAGTTGCCTGGCAAACAGATGTGCAAGGATGGATTGGACATTTAGGTATCAACACCATCTTTGAACTTCTTGGATGAAGAGTCTGCCAACAATTTTTTGGCCTTTCCTCTAACACTTAATGTCTTCTAAGATGAAACACCAGCAAGTTCTTTAAGCTCATGTTATTTTAAATACAGGCCAAGACCTTTAACGAATTTGCTTAGTGGTGGCAGAGGAGGAAGAAAGATTTGGTCCTAAGTGTTGTTCAATAGCATGTCTTGGTTTTCACTGGATGGTAGCCAGGACTGATATTTAAGAGGTGTTTTGCTGATGGACTATCCTACCTCAGTGACAATAACAGAGTAACACAGTCCCCGGCAGCCTATCCATCTTGCTAAATCTAAGAATAGATTCATAAAATCAGAGAAAAATCACAGAAGACACTGCAAGAATTTAACTCACCATTATTAAAAGCGAAAGGAATATAATCCTCTTCTAGAGCATAGGTTCTCACACTCTGGGGGCAAACGGAGCAGTGTCAGCACTCCAAATTCGTCATGAACCACCAAGCATACTTAATCAAAGTTTTAATTGAAAAAACACCACAAAGATAATAGAAGTTTGACCACAAAGATAATAGCACTTTGAAGGCCACCTGCCATAATCTCACAGACCACTGATTGCCCTCGAATTTGAAAGTATTTTTTATGAAGTTTCTCAAACTATCTGAGCAGCACCGTAAAATAAAACATGTCATGAATTAGTGAAATATTCGAGAAAATTCATTGACTGTTTAGCTTCTAACGTTATTTTAAAGGCCTGTATGGACTAACGAAGGGTTTTTGCTTTATCTGTTCTCAGCAGAAGCCCAGAATTGCTGTTGGGAGCTTCTGGCAATATCTAGGAGGAAAATAAAACAAAGAAGCAGAGAAACTTCCAAAACAGTTATCAAATAATGTTGCATTACTAGAAATGTGACATGGTGATCAGACTATTCGGAAATCGATTGAGAGAGCAAAACTCAGTTCATTTACAATTTTGTAGTTCACTATATAAACTGAATTTTGAAGATTAAAAAACCTAAGATCTTGCTAATGGAAAGATAGCTGGAATACCTTAGTCTACATTTTCTTCGGAATGAAATAACACATTCTTGCTAGAACAATAACATTTGAATTTTTCATGTTATTCTCACAATATCTGACAAAAGCTTCACTGATCACTGATGGGCTTTTTGATGTCATGAATAAAATCTCCCAATTTCACTGCAATTTAAAATGAACATCTATAAAGTAAGTCTCAATTTCAGCCAATATTTCTGGTTAATAAAAGGCTCAAAACAGAATCACAGAAATTTTGGTTGAAAACAAGTAGGACTTAGATAAAGGAAAATAAATGGAAACCAGAAGCAACTTTGAAGTATTACAGTGCTTAAGAATTTGGTTTTTTTATTGCTTTTTCATCATGTTTCTTTGGTGCTTTTGACAATGATACAGGGTTGATGCTTTAAGGAACATGATGAGAACTTGAGATAGTAGGAAAGAGGGCTGAACACACCTTCTTTCCATACCTGAAGGCCTCAATGTAGACCCTACTGCTAGAAACATACTGAATTATATTGACTACAATGAGCATTTTCATAGGCCTACAGCACCAAAGATTCAACTTAAGGCTTCAATTAAGCAAAACTAACCCTGTTATCTATTGGTGGCCTCCAAAGCACTTTCTGTGTCCTGAAGACAAAGAAATAAAGAAAAAACATGAGTGCTCCAGGAAAGGTGAAAAATCAGCAAGAATATGAAAGTACCAATTAATAAAAATACTAAGCTTTCTGGTGAGACTTTAAAATCCACTTTAACTGTCCTGAACTCTGGAGGAGGTTTTAGCTTCCACCAACTCTATCTGATGCTATACTGAATTTCAGCAATGAGACAAAAAAACTGAGGAAAACTTACCCTCCGGTTACTCATCTAATAAAGTCCAGCTACTTATTCTTTGGAGGCTGAGATAGCCAAATTTTTATCTGGAATAAGCATCTGAACTTCTGGGACGACCTCCAAACCTTTTATGATACCTCTAAAATACACCCTTCTTTTAATAGTCTGTGTGCTCCTTGCCAGTCTTCTACCACCAAACACAGATACTATACAGCCAGCTCTTTAAGGGTATTAAATCCCCTGGGAGACACTCATATTCGGAAATAAAGTGGCCTTGATCTACTGTAGCTTTTTCCTCCCAGACCACTTTAGTCTCTCAAATTTGAGAGCTCACCAGTGCTTATATAAAGACTGCATAAGTGTAACAGAGCAATAACTTATCTTCTGATTTCTGCACTTTTTCTCCATTTTCCTAACTCTCCCAAGTGTCCCTGTAAAGAAAAATCTCTGGGAAATTAATAAAAAATAAAAGAAAGAAAGAAAAAAAGAGAGAGAGACTTGAAATACCCTGAACTGAAAGAGCAGGGCTGCAAGGGACCTTTTGCCTCTGTCTCTGCCCTCATATGTTTTACAGGCAGCCTCATTCTCTTTCATGCAATTAATCCAACAAGTTTTTGAACAACTGTCTAACTTGTTCCCCGAGCCTCGGGTAGAAATTTTTTATCTTAGCTAAGAACAGCATGGAAAACTTTTCCAAGTCAGTTAACAGTTTGTCTCGCTGTGGGTTTTCAAAGTCTGAGTACAGATTTACAGCATGTTTTATGTATATTTTTTTAGTCCCAAGGTCCCTTCTCTTCACAGATACATACACAATGTGTCATGTAGAAAATATAAATTGTTGATTGTACAGGCACTTTCCTCCTTTTTAAACCTTTCCAAAGGTCTTTTTGTTAAATACACCCAGACACCGTTTGACAGATGAGGGGCTAATTGCTCTGTGAATTACCTCTATCGATTCCTGTTTCATGTTGAGCCAAACAAACAAAAGATATTAATGCTTCGAAAAAAATGAATGATGACCTTTCTCTGCAAACACAGCTTGCGGCCTCTGATTATTGGTGATTCCAAAGAGCAGCGGTCAATCGCAATAGCTGTAACGCTATGATCACTATAATAAGCTTGCCTGACCTTCTCTGCCATGTTAAGTGGTTTAAATTTATTTGCCCAACAACAGTGGAGCTTTCATTTAAAGTCACAGAACATTCAATTCTATCTAAAGATCCAGGGTATTTTTTTAAAGCTTTACCTGCTTTTAAAAAAAAAAAAAAAAAAAAAAAAGTGCCCTGCTTGGAAGTGATAATAAAAGTGGATAGAAGGCACAGCCACAAAGTTATTTTAACCTGCATAATCGAGAGTCCTTGTTATGGCTCGAGCAGTGAGGATTTGTCTTGATCATTTTGCCTTTCCACTGCTCCACTCGTCATAGAAGTGCAATCTGTTTTGCACTCTCTCCCTTCGACGGAGTTGCAGTTGGGCACTATCTTTGCAGTTATCCAAGCTGGACTAAAAGAAAATCATTATCATTGAATGCAAATGCAGTGCTAAACTCTGGTCCCTGTAAACAAAATTTCCTGAGAAGTGGTTGATAGCAGAATTTAGCTACAAGGAAAACTCCTGCAAGTCCTTCATCAATGTTCTCTGCCTTTTCCTGGCCAAGGTTAATCTGTGAAATCAAGTGGAGGCAAACCACAGAAGATGGAGCGCTTATCTTTTTGCTGGAAGCAGTCTACAAATTTGCTGGAATATCCTTTATCTTGAGATTTCCACCTCTCTGTTTGGTTTCCTACCTACAAGAAATACGTGCAAGACAATCCTTCGTCTTGATGTCTGCAATAATATTACACTGTATCCATAAAATGGGAATAATAATCCTTAGTCCCCTTTTCAAAATGATTTTCTAAGTGTTGGGTACAGCAACCTCGGTAAAGTCCTTGGGAATTCAACATTCATTTTGATCACTGTTATAAGCCACTGTAGCCTGGTATCAAATGAAGGTTGAAATACAGCAACAGGAAAATATGGTCTAAATTTGTTAGAAACAAAACTACAGGATCAGAAATGATTCCTGGGGGAAAGAACGCCAGCAGGATGCGACTCACTTCTCTCAGCCTCATTTTTAAAATTCTATTTACCTATCCTCTTTCTCTGCAAGGAAGGCAAAATCACTATATCTTCTGAAATTCTCTTTTTTTCCACAGATGACAACTATCAGCTCAGGATCTGGACTCAGCCCAGACGTGAGTTGTCTTGAGCCCTCCTTTCTCCCCACCCATGGTGCTCAGTGAGAACCCGGATTCAGCCATTGTCAGCTCTGTGTGTCTCACTTCCAGCCTGCTTTCTAATTCCTCTCTCTGCATCCCCCAAATAAGAGAGATGCTGGGAAGAAGCAACAAACAGTCATCAAGGTGATTTTACAGGCAGCACTCAGCACTGCTATGAAAAAGAGACTAAGATTAAGAGGTGGAAAGGAGGCTCAGATGTATTGGCATCCTCCAAGGCAGATTTAAGGAGTGATGTAGACATGCTTAGCTTGAGGAAAACTTGGAAGTGCAATAAAGCTAAGTCAAGTGCGGGAAGGTATTACCTGCCAAAAGAAGTGGTGAATCAGGTAGGCAAACTATAGAACAGAATACAGGAAGAAGAAATGTGGGGAAAGTACCCTGAAATTTTCTGTGCAGATATACTGGCACAGAGCATGGCTGCAGAGGATGTTTGTGTCTATGAAAGAAACTTCTTCCCTAAATGAATTTATTATCAAAATGCCCCTGAGGCTGGAATTTAATTTCAAATAGAGCTTAAGTAATCAGACATCTATGTCTTGGAGCTGTGAAAGTCTGAGGCCTGTTGTGTTGCGAGAGACAGCTCTATCTTTAACATCAAAAATTGTGAGAAAGAGTGTGTTTCAGACTTAACAAAATTCTGATGCATTTATGCATCCATATCAGAGCTGCACCCGAGGAAGGAACAGTCCTTTTAAACTATTATGCTGTAGACAGCCCTGAGTCATAAGAATGGTGTAAAGGATGAAATATCATTGACCGGAACAAGAACATGTTCCTTTCTCCCCAGGTGAGGAGACAGATCTTCATAAATCTTCATTGCAGTTCCATTTCTGCTTGACCATCACAGAATAGGACAGTTCTTGGAACTAGAACAAAAACATGTTCTAGGTTTTGACTTTCAGCATGCATGCTACATGACTTATGTTTCCCCAGCAGTACATAAATACATTGTAATGTATGGAGGATTCCAGAAACTTCCAAGAGCATAGATGATTATTTGGAAACCTTGATTTCCCTTGATGAAACATTATAATGCAGCTGAATTAAGCTTGGCCATTTACAATAACAATAATAATAAAGAATAAATACATAAAACAGGGATATTCTTTTTCACAGTAAGACTATCCAGCACTTGAAGAACCACATTGTTATCAGCAGAGCACAGTGAAGATCAAGTCCTGAAAAAGAAGCACTTTCAATAGACAGGAAACAGGCACGGTGACTGAGAGAAGCAAGGAAGAAAGAAAAGGAAGCAACTTGTACATCTGATCTATGAAACTTCACTTTCTGAATTCATAATAGAGATTGGGATAAGGAATTTTCAAAAACTCCTCCTGTTGCATCATTTTGCATACATTAAGCCCAGTATATTGAACAAGCAGGTAAATGTTCCCAAAACTTGAAATAAATAGGCATCTGGATAAGTATTGAACGGGTGTTCAGATGGTTGTCAAGGTTTTTCATTATACTGATACTTTGGAGACACTTTTTTGGGCCAGTTGCTTATTCTTTTAATTTGTATGCGTGTGTGTTTTGGAGGGGGCTGGTTTTATTGTTTTCATTTTTGAGGGGTTGGTTTTATGAAGATATCTTCAACATTTTTGCATGTGCTATTGTGTTGCTGTGTGGCTGGAGTGAGAAAGAAGGGATGGGAAAAAGCATATTTTAAACTACAGTCATCCTATGGGCCAAAGCTATCTTGCTTAATTGACCAATTTCATTTGCAAAAGGGGCTGAAGGGGCAAATTCAGACCAGAATTTGCATGCAGTCAATCTGCCCCTTTACAAGTTACTTTCTTTTGCATTTTCCTCCAGAGTAAACTGGGATTTAAAAAAGGAGAAGGAAGTAAAAGGAGATTCTCTACTATTTCTGACCCTAAAAATTACATATTGAGCACATTTTCCTCAGCTTAAAGCCTCTTTGATTTCAAATGACATCACTGTTTCTGGGTAAAGTAAAACATACTTTGGCCCAGAGACTTGTTTCTGAGCAATGGGCTCCATCAGTGTGGCAGGCTTTAGGACTGGCTTCTCACAAGAGTAGCACTTCTGAAATGCCATTTCACACCAGCTGGGGATCTGCTCCTTAAGAACAAAGGAAGCAAGTTACAGCTAGTCCCCGAAGGCAGATAGCTGGCATTTCCTCCCACGTGTGCCTCGACCAAGTCAAAAATAGCTTCTGTTCAGGAGACATCACACACAGATGCGGATTCAAACCATTCTCAAAAGGAGGATGCTGCTCTACCCAAAACTGTTTCTCTGGGAACACCGATGCACCACAGTTCTGACTTGAACAGGCCAGATGAGATAAAATACGGATCTCCAAGTACTTCAGATTTTATAGGACATCTCCCAATGGAATGTCTGCAGTTGTTAGCTCATGGGATAAAAAGCTTGTGAAGCTGCATTCCTGCAGCCAGATGGGATATAGGACTTTCTTCCCTCAACTGAGTACCTTGCATTTCAAATCCTGTCTAGGTAAATTACCTTTCCAGGGCTGGATATTTCCTTTTTGGAGATGCCTTGGAAGTAACCTTTAGGGAACTGACTAACTTCTTAATGGCTTGGTCAGACAAGAAGGAAGGAAACTTGCACTGGTCCAGCGGGAGGCACCACTTCAGGCAGTCAGCATCCTGCAATTCTTCCAAGTCGGTGAATCACAGCAGTTTAACTCTCTTTCAAGGGCAAACTTCTTCCTTTCAGATAGGGCCAAGGTAGCAAAGAGAAGACCTAAAATAGTTTCAGCCAGCATTGGGCTTTGAAAGCTATTTCAAAGAATCTCTGTCTATGGCTAGGAAGGAGTCTAGCCTTGGTCTAGAAGAACTGAACAAAGTATACCTCTTTGAGTGTAAAATCTGGAAAATAAGGACCTATTCAAAAAAGAAAAATCCACCACAAGATTTATTTAATATCTCCACGTAGAGTGAGAAGAAAATGCTCAAATAACAAGGCTTGCTTTTTCTTTTGGTTGCTGGAAAATAGAAATAGTCTTGATGCCTGCCTAATTTCCTTTTATTATATTGAAATTAAAAGCACCTACAGACCTTGCTACAAAGAAAGTTCATGCTAGTGCCTTCATCAACAGGGCCATGGCTCCAAGGGCTGCTGCGTGCTTTTCTTTACAAAACAGTGCTTCACCTCTTCANTCTATCGATTCCTGTTTCATGTTGAGCCAAACAAACAAAAGATATTAATGCTTCGAAAAAAATGAATGATGACCTTTCTCTGCAAACACAGCTTGCGGCCTCTGATTATTGGTGATTCCAAAGAGCAGCGGTCAATCGCAATAGCTGTAACGCTATGATCACTATAATAAGCTTGCCTGACCTTCTCTGCCATGTTAAGTGGTTTAAATTTATTTGCCCAACAACAGTGGAGCTTTCATTTAAAGTCACAGAACATTCAATTCTATCTAAAGATCCAGGGTATTTTTTTAAAGCTTTACCTGCTTTTAAAAAAAAAAAAAAAAAAAAAAAAGTGCCCTGCTTGGAAGTGATAATAAAAGTGGATAGAAGGCACAGCCACAAAGTTATTTTAACCTGCATAATCGAGAGTCCTTGTTATGGCTCGAGCAGTGAGGATTTGTCTTGATCATTTTGCCTTTCCACTGCTCCACTCGTCATAGAAGTGCAATCTGTTTTGCACTCTCTCCCTTCGACGGAGTTGCAGTTGGGCACTATCTTTGCAGTTATCCAAGCTGGACTAAAAGAAAATCATTATCATTGAATGCAAATGCAGTGCTAAACTCTGGTCCCTGTAAACAAAATTTCCTGAGAAGTGGTTGATAGCAGAATTTAGCTACAAGGAAAACTCCTGCAAGTCCTTCATCAATGTTCTCTGCCTTTTCCTGGCCAAGGTTAATCTGTGAAATCAAGTGGAGGCAAACCACAGAAGATGGAGCGCTTATCTTTTTGCTGGAAGCAGTCTACAAATTTGCTGGAATATCCTTTATCTTGAGATTTCCACCTCTCTGTTTGGTTTCCTACCTACAAGAAATACGTGCAAGACAATCCTTCGTCTTGATGTCTGCAATAATATTACACTGTATCCATAAAATGGGAATAATAATCCTTAGTCCCCTTTTCAAAATGATTTTCTAAGTGTTGGGTACAGCAACCTCGGTAAAGTCCTTGGGAATTCAACATTCATTTTGATCACTGTTATAAGCCACTGTAGCCTGGTATCAAATGAAGGTTGAAATACAGCAACAGGAAAATATGGTCTAAATTTGTTAGAAACAAAACTACAGGATCAGAAATGATTCCTGGGGGAAAGAACGCCAGCAGGATGCGACTCACTTCTCTCAGCCTCATTTTTAAAATTCTATTTACCTATCCTCTTTCTCTGCAAGGAAGGCAAAATCACTATATCTTCTGAAATTCTCTTTTTTTCCACAGATGACAACTATCAGCTCAGGATCTGGACTCAGCCCAGACGTGAGTTGTCTTGAGCCCTCCTTTCTCCCCACCCATGGTGCTCAGTGAGAACCCGGATTCAGCCATTGTCAGCTCTGTGTGTCTCACTTCCAGCCTGCTTTCTAATTCCTCTCTCTGCATCCCCCAAATAAGAGAGATGCTGGGAAGAAGCAACAAACAGTCATCAAGGTGATTTTACAGGCAGCACTCAGCACTGCTATGAAAAAGAGACTAAGATTAAGAGGTGGAAAGGAGGCTCAGATGTATTGGCATCCTCCAAGGCAGATTTAAGGAGTGATGTAGACATGCTTAGCTTGAGGAAAACTTGGAAGTGCAATAAAGCTAAGTCAAGTGCGGGAAGGTATTACCTGCCAAAAGAAGTGGTGAATCAGGTAGGCAAACTATAGAACAGAATACAGGAAGAAGAAATGTGGGGAAAGTACCCTGAAATTTTCTGTGCAGATATACTGGCACAGAGCATGGCTGCAGAGGATGTTTGTGTCTATGAAAGAAACTTCTTCCCTAAATGAATTTATTATCAAAATGCCCCTGAGGCTGGAATTTAATTTCAAATAGAGCTTAAGTAATCAGACATCTATGTCTTGGAGCTGTGAAAGTCTGAGGCCTGTTGTGTTGCGAGAGACAGCTCTATCTTTAACATCAAAAATTGTGAGAAAGAGTGTGTTTCAGACTTAACAAAATTCTGATGCATTTATGCATCCATATCAGAGCTGCACCCGAGGAAGGAACAGTCCTTTTAAACTATTATGCTGTAGACAGCCCTGAGTCATAAGAATGGTGTAAAGGATGAAATATCATTGACCGGAACAAGAACATGTTCCTTTCTCCCCAGGTGAGGAGACAGATCTTCATAAATCTTCATTGCAGTTCCATTTCTGCTTGACCATCACAGAATAGGACAGTTCTTGGAACTAGAACAAAAACATGTTCTAGGTTTTGACTTTCAGCATGCATGCTACATGACTTATGTTTCCCCAGCAGTACATAAATACATTGTAATGTATGGAGGATTCCAGAAACTTCCAAGAGCATAGATGATTATTTGGAAACCTTGATTTCCCTTGATGAAACATTATAATGCAGCTGAATTAAGCTTGGCCATTTACAATAACAATAATAATAAAGAATAAATACATAAAACAGGGATATTCTTTTTCACAGTAAGACTATCCAGCACTTGA
The DNA here is from genome assembly GCA_016647715.1 of Pavo muticus. Lineage (NCBI taxonomy): Eukaryota > Metazoa > Chordata > Aves > Galliformes > Phasianidae > Pavo > Pavo muticus. Next base: position 2,538,938 of record JACDJE010000059.1, read on the forward strand.
AGAACCACATTGTTATCAGCAGAGCACAGTGAAGATCAAGTCCTGAAAAAGAAGCACTTTCAATAGACAGGAAACAGGCACGGTGACTGAGAGAAGCAAGGAAGAAAGAAAAGGAAGCAACTTGTACATCTGATCTATGAAACTTCACTTTCTGAATTCATAATAGAGATTGGGATAAGGAATTTTCAAAAACTCCTCCTGTTGCATCATTTTGCATACATTAAGCCCAGTATATTGAACAAGCAGGTAAATGTTCCCAAAACTTGAAATAAATAGGCATCTGGATAAGTATTGAACGGGTGTTCAGATGGTTGTCAAGGTTTTTCATTATACTGATACTTTGGAGACACTTTTTTGGGCCAGTTGCTTATTCTTTTAATTTGTATGCGTGTGTGTTTTGGAGGGGGCTGGTTTTATTGTTTTCATTTTTGAGGGGTTGGTTTTATGAAGATATCTTCAACATTTTTGCATGTGCTATTGTGTTGCTGTGTGGCTGGAGTGAGAAAGAAGGGATGGGAAAAAGCATATTTTAAACTACAGTCATCCTATGGGCCAAAGCTATCTTGCTTAATTGACCAATTTCATTTGCAAAAGGGGCTGAAGGGGCAAATTCAGACCAGAATTTGCATGCAGTCAATCTGCCCCTTTACAAGTTACTTTCTTTTGCATTTTCCTCCAGAGTAAACTGGGATTTAAAAAAGGAGAAGGAAGTAAAAGGAGATTCTCTACTATTTCTGACCCTAAAAATTACATATTGAGCACATTTTCCTCAGCTTAAAGCCTCTTTGATTTCAAATGACATCACTGTTTCTGGGTAAAGTAAAACATACTTTGGCCCAGAGACTTGTTTCTGAGCAATGGGCTCCATCAGTGTGGCAGGCTTTAGGACTGGCTTCTCACAAGAGTAGCACTTCTGAAATGCCATTTCACACCAGCTGGGGATCTGCTCCTTAAGAACAAAGGAAGCAAGTTACAGCTAGTCCCCGAAGGCAGATAGCTGGCATTTCCTCCCACGTGTGCCTCGACCAAGTCAAAAATAGCTTCTGTTCAGGAGACATCACACACAGATGCGGATTCAAACCATTCTCAAAAGGAGGATGCTGCTCTACCCAAAACTGTTTCTCTGGGAACACCGATGCACCACAGTTCTGACTTGAACAGGCCAGATGAGATAAAATACGGATCTCCAAGTACTTCAGATTTTATAGGACATCTCCCAATGGAATGTCTGCAGTTGTTAGCTCATGGGATAAAAAGCTTGTGAAGCTGCATTCCTGCAGCCAGATGGGATATAGGACTTTCTTCCCTCAACTGAGTACCTTGCATTTCAAATCCTGTCTAGGTAAATTACCTTTCCAGGGCTGGATATTTCCTTTTTGGAGATGCCTTGGAAGTAACCTTTAGGGAACTGACTAACTTCTTAATGGCTTGGTCAGACAAGAAGGAAGGAAACTTGCACTGGTCCAGCGGGAGGCACCACTTCAGGCAGTCAGCATCCTGCAATTCTTCCAAGTCGGTGAATCACAGCAGTTTAACTCTCTTTCAAGGGCAAACTTCTTCCTTTCAGATAGGGCCAAGGTAGCAAAGACAAGACCTAAAATAGTTTCAGCCAGCATTGGGCTTTGAAAGCAATTTCAAAGAATCTCTGTCTATGGCTAGGAAGGAGTCTAGCCTTGGTCTAGAAGAACTGAACAAAGTATACCTCTTTGAGTGTAAAATCTGGAAAATAAGGATCTATTCAAAAAAGAAAAATCAGCCACAAGATTTATTTAATATCTCCACGTAGAGTGAGAAGAAAATGCTCAAATAACAAGGCTTGCTTTTTCTTTTGGTTGCTGGAAAACAGAAATAGTCTTGATGCCTCCCTAATTTCCTTTTATTATATTGAAATTAAAAGCACCTACAGACCTCGCTACAAAGAAAGTTCATGCTAGTGCCTTCATCAACAGGGCCATGGCTCCAAGGGCTGCTGCGTGCTTTTCTTTACAAAACAGTGCTTCACCTCTTCACTCAGATGAGTTCACATTTACATTCTGCTGTAGGTTCTCTCTGTTTCCAGTTAAGAGCTATGCTTTTCCAGGTTAACTATAGCCTCTAGACTTTTTGTGAAGCTAATGTCTAGTGGCCAGACATTCACAATAAGTTAGGACGTTCTATCCATCAGGATCTGGATCTAGTAGAATAAGGGAAGAAAATAGCTGTGTGTTCCAGCGTTTCTTCAAGTTCCTCAAAGGAGTTTTGAATATTGTAGTGTGCCAAACAGATTTCTATAGAAAATAAGATAAATATAACGGGAATAAATTTAAGTAAAGATCAAGTGATATGTGCTTAGAGTTGCTATTCAGATGTCAAAACTAGAAAAAGGTGTCAGTTTAGTCCAACCTCCACATAAGAGGCAATGGCTAAGATTACTCTAGAGTCTCTGGTAATAATACTGGCAAGCAGTAGCCAAAGGGACAAACCTTGTCCTTAGACTGACTTTTTGTTTGGTTGTTTGGCTGGTTTTCTTAATCAGAATGTTTCTCCTAAGACAAAATCCAGATTCTTCTTACCTTGACTAGTTTATATTCTGTGATAAAGTTCCATAAAAGCTTTTCCTTTCTTCCCTAGACTCCAGTGATAACTCCTGAGTAACTGACTCAAAAAAGTTGGGCTTCATTCCTGGCAAAACCACTGTGAACCAGGGGCTTCCTATACAAAAAAATGTTTGCAAATGAATTATGAGAGAAGCTCAGGAATAATAGAGCTATCTGGAAAGAAAGAAGAATATTGGGTTAAAACTCAGATGACTGAATCAATTTCCTTGAATATATTACAGGTAATATCAATTAATAAAATCAAAAGATTATTAAGAGTCTAATATACTTCCCAACATTTATGTGGTTTGTATAACCTTTTGAAGCTTAGCCCATCTCAGCAGTAAAATTAGAGAAGTTTCACTAAAAAACTGAACTGCCCAGTATTCAAACACTACACCACTGTTTCACAGGATGCAACAGAAAAGGCAAGCTGAGCATTAAAAGAAAATACAGGAATGGTTGACATCAGAAACATTTTTCTGTAGCAATGTTCATATGAAATTGAAATAACTATTCAAGATAAATGGCTAATCTTCATACATATGGCCCTTGCTAGAATTAAAATTTATTCTATATGAGCAGAACGAGATTTTTCATTCTTTTAAATAATTGTTTAAAAAACATTCAAGTCCAAATTATGGACGTCAAGCCTACAAAATGTTATTTTTAAGCATCAAGCTGTTTTCTTTTACTTAGAGAGAAGCCAAGGAATAAAATGCTAAATATAGTTTATATGTTGGAAACAGTGACACAACCTTCATTCTCTTCATGCTGTAAAATATGTAACTTTAAATATAAATTTTACAGAACAGTATTTTTCTCAACAGAGGTTTCATTTCACTGAGTGAATCACATTAATAACACTTAGCTTATATAGTGCTTTTCATCTGTGGATCCACCAGCACTTTACAAAACGTAAATTCATTACCAATATTTTACAGAGATGCAATAAAGGGATTTGCTGAAGGTTACACAGTGAGTTAGTAACGCAGCTGCTGAAGGAATAGCCCCAAAAACTCGCTCCTTACCTATTAGAACAAAATGACCTGAACATTAATAGTTTTTTTTTTGCTCTTCTTTCAAAACATGTCACTGGAAAAATGCCCTGAGAATTTATTATGGTGAAGTAAACCAAATCAAGTCTCATGCAGCACATTGTGATCCAGTCACCTAATATTTGTTTGCCATATTTATCCTTGTGTTGTCTACACAGACAACTGAGAAAACAAGGTGTGAAACATCCATACACAGAACAGTCCCTGCCAAAGGAACTTACACTCAAACAAGACCAGGAGAGAAAAAACAGAGATATATGTGACACTGAGCATTTAACAACTGTCCTACTGAGTTTGGTTTACCTATTTAAATTTTTTTTGTGAGTTACCTTGGTAATGAGTGGCTTGGTGGGAATGACAAGAGGAAGAAAAAGGGATGGAATGAAAAGATGGATGTAGGAATACAATGCAATAGAGGAATTACCCAGAACGATCTAAATTTTTTTCTTTGGTAGCAAAAGAAATATCTAGTCTTCGCGTGCTTTTCTAAATTCCTAACTTTTCATGGTTAAAGAGTTAGTCTGGCCTCTGCAAACTCAAATGACACTGGTGTAAATCTGGAGGAAGTATTTCATTTAGTAGAGTCACACTGGATTTGTGTGGATGCAACTGGGAGCAGAATCTGTCTGAAGAACTATCAAGCCTAAGCACTTGCATCAGTTCCCAGAATTCTTGAAAAGTTTTCTGATACTTCATTTGCACTGTACATGCTTTTAGCAATACAGTAAAATCCTACATATCATACCCCTCACAAATGCAGAGTGGTGTGTCTCTACTTAAATAGAATTAATTAGACTATTGATTCACAGCAGCTGAAAATCCAGCCCTCTGTTCTACAGCACATCAATGTTATTACACAAACAATAAGATTTGCTTAACAAAAATATAACTCTGGTCTTTTCAGGTATCACTGATACTTGATTGTTTCGAGTATTGGCTTTCTGACAGGGTTTGGAATGAAGCCATTTTTATTAATTTAGTTATTTTTGCTGATATAAAAGGTCGTCTATCATGTTAATGATGTATCGGTCTGTGGTACCACCGAACAATAATTACAGAATGTTCCTAATAGTAAATCATTTGTCACAATCAGAGCTCACTACAACAACCTTTTGTTGAGCAATAGAATACATTAGGTGAATAGCAATACACCTTTATGCTTACCAATTAAAGGATCCCACACACACAGAATTTGCATGAACTTTAGAATGAAGTATCATGAATTATGACTGCTGCTTACAAAATCTTGCTAGGTATAGAACTTGCTGCTAATTTTTAACTTGTCAAATCATTTATATGTATCTTTTCAAGTATAATTGGAACTGCAGACAGATTTCCCAGTCTGTCAAATCAGAAGTGTTTGGAAAATTTCAGAGGATCAAGGACTTTGAAAATAGACACAAATAAATATTTAAAAGATCAGCTAATCTATTCAGAATGCAAATATGTCCTGTCACTCTATTACTCCATTTAGATAGTGATATTTTTTTTTTTCTTGTTTTATCCATTTGGTAAAAACTGCAAAAAGATTTTGGTTTAGGAAAGAGGTCTGCAATCTCTAAAGACAGGTAGCACCTGAAGGTTAGCTGTGGAAGGTAATCTGGTCACATCCCACGAGTGTGTCCCTTTTAATTTCCAGCTGCTGAATATCATTAGCATACAGCAATAAACCAGAGCAGAAACTTTAGTACTTTCCTATACTCATGGAGTGGCCACATGGAACTGCTTCATGAGTTAATTCACCTAAAAATGGGTATCTAACCAAAATAAGAATTTCTGGAATGCTCCTTCTATGTGGTTTTTAGGGCCCAGATTTGGTAGGTTCAATAATTGTGTGATTTTCTTTACCCCTATCATACCTTATAGATGGGTAAGGCCATAACTATCACCAGTGTTATGCCTATTAAGAGACAATAAATTCGAGACTACATGAGCCCAGTAGCGCCTAAACTGGATTGATTGAGCCAAACCTGAAAACTGATCTTTTTGGTTCATTCTCACACTATTTCTTGCGACCACCATATTAAGATAGTGTAGATTTGCCAGAACACCAGGAGACACCCCACTCTCTCCACAGTACTGTCCCAATGTCAGGCACAAGTCACGTGAAAGTCTCATGAGAGCATCCATCCTCTCTGGAACTTGAACCCCATCCCACAGCTACAAGATCCTTACGCAGTTTGAACCAGGATCTATCATCAACTGATACTTTTCCACAATGAACTGTTGCACCTTCCATCCCACAGGAGAAGTGACACAGCCAGTGGCACACACGCACACAAAAGAAAAAAATAAATGAGCTGCCAAAACAGCGCTGTACTCCACCCATATGCCTCAATTATCTCTCCCAGGCCTCTGCAACACCACACACCACATCAGGAGCAGCAGAGGGACTACCAATGAGTAATTAAACCTCTTATTGCTTTGCATGGCTGAGTAGTTTTCATAACAGCACTGCACAAAACTTGAGATTCACAGATTTTTATATAAGCTCCTCAACATTTCTACTTGCCTCTCTCTCCTTTTTTAATTTCAACTGTTAGAATAAACTTTACTGTGAACTGCTGGGAATAAGAGGATTTGAGCAGGCAAATGCTAAGATGATTGTTCATTAAACCCAATGACTTTGAAACTGCCTCTGTGTCAATTAAAATAAAAACTGTCAAATGCTTTAAAAGAGCAGCTTTGTATAATAGGAACTCTGTTGAGTTTATTGGCAAAGAGAGCCATTCCAGGAGGTTATGCAGAGGAAATAATATGTTGTACTTAGGAACGTCATCCTGGTCTCTCCTGATTCATCTTCAGAAAACTGTATGTAACGTATATATCAACATACACACGCATGCTTGGTGGACAGCTTGAGAAGGAGGGTTTGGGGCCTTTTACTTTTGTTTCTCCAGCTTTTTTTTTTTTTTTTTTCCCCCAAGCTAACAATTAGGATTGTCAACTTAGAAACCACCGGGTTTTGTTTTGTTATGTTTTTAACTGGATGCAGATTTAACACTTCGTATAACTTAAAAATGCCATTTTGTTACAGTAGCCAACCAATACGACAGGGGATCTTCACGCCTGCGTGTCAAGTGTCAGACGTAAAACAGCTGTAAAATGGGACAATAAAAAGCGTGTTACTGTAGAATTCTGACAGCCCCTGCACTTGGCAATTAGAGAGCCTTCATAACAATTAACAAAATTGAAATCAGATTGAAGAAGCAAAAGTGGGCGAGTAGAATGGTCGTGATGGAAGTGCCTTCCTTCTGTAAACACCCTTATTCTCCGTCTTGTGACAACACGTGTGTGCTGTGGCCATCTCTGGACAATGAGAAAACATATGCAAAGGAAAGAAACCAAGCTTCTCTGAAACAAATGATGTCGGGTCCTCAAGAGGGCAGTGACGAGAAGGGAGGGGGGAAAAGCTTGCAAAAAAAAAAATTAGAAAATTCAAATGTCTCTCCCCCCTTACCCACACACACTACCCACCCCTCACCGTGTTCTGTCCAGAAGAAAAATCCCTCAGCCACAATGGTTGTTTTTATTAAATTCTCCTCAATAAAAAGCTCAGGCAGGATTTATTAGGTACTCAGGGCGGACGTTTAGTATTTCGCCAGTTATTAAGTGAAAATCAATAGAAAGCAAAGAAAATGGAAGTCACTGCACTGTTAGCACGCTGTTGTCGCCCAGATATTATGTCGGCTGTCTTGTAGATTCATGACAGACGAAAGCGGCCGGGAGAGAACTCTTTCTGCTTACATTGCAGGAGCCAAAGTGGGGTTATTCATTAGATCAGGCAGCTGGCCAGATGGATTTCCAGTTCAGTTTTACCATTTATCTTAAAAACGCCTGTATCGAGTGAGAAAGAACACTGATATTATGTGATATCGATGGCAGCTTTATGTATCTAAATCAGGATTTATTGTTATTTTGTTCTGAAGACCTTTTTTTCTCAAGAAATACCATTTCACTGGAAGAAAATAATAGCTAAAACCTTGTCAAAGATAACCTTTCATGTTGTTCGTGCACCGCTGGCTGTAAAACAAATAGAACCCAGGGTATAAATAGGTTTAACCACATCCTTACAAATCATTCCCTTTAGGATATTCTTTCTCTTTTTTTTTTTAGTGGTACAAATGTGGGTTTTGGTCATTAGTTGTTTTTCCTGCCAGTAATTTAGTTATAAATAACGTCAGCATTTGTTTTAATTGCATTAAAAAACACTAGAAGTTGTATGTCTCTGGAATGCCAGAGCAGAAGGTTTTTTTTCAGTGGGTGGGTTTGGGGAGGAATTTTTTCTGAGTTTTTTTGCATTTTGCTTTTTTTTTAAGCTTCTCTCTCTGTTACCAAACTTTTCACCCAGATCATCACAACAGAAGCAACAACAGCTGTTCTACCATAAAAAAATGTGTTTTTAAGAGAGAAGACCAGATCTCTGAAAGAGATTAGCTCCTGCTTAGGCATCTAGAGGAAAAGTACAGCATTTCAGAAGTTCTCAACATTCAGCAAGTTCCATTTTCTCCGAGATCACGTAATTCTTTGCAGTCAGGATGGATTTATTCCTGCCCTAATCAGGAACATCGTGCTGCTTGGCCTGAAGGCCTGCAAGGCCTTGGGCTGCAGCCTCAAAGCACCATCTCTCTCACAGATGTGTGATCAAAAGGGCTGCAGCATGAAACATGTTTTACCTTCCCAAAACACCAGGGGCTTATTTTGAACCACACGTAAATAGACACAGGATTCAGTAATCTCTGCCTCTGAAACTGTTGGTAGGGTTTCTTTGGAGGAACAGTGCAGACACGCCATAGTTAGATGGTGGCAATCCCAGCATACATCACCACATGTTTTTTGTTCACAGATGAACCTCTGCACTCAATAACCCAATACCACAGGCATCAAGAATAGAATAAATTCAAACACATGTTGTGAATCTTTAAATGATACAGAAATCAATTGCGAGAGGTGAGGATACAATGGATGTCCTTTAAGGTAAGGACAATAAAGATGTGGTTTAGTGGGCATCTATGATTGCCCACAGACTGAACTGCAAAAGGCCCAATGGGATGTGAAGAATCTTGAGAGCTCAGTTACCTCTGTGGCTGAGAGTATTTTTGTATACAAATGTTTTTAATGTCCTTTCCCTCCTCTGAGCACCCTGATCAAGCTGTAGATGTCCCTGTTCATTGCAGGTGAGTTGGATTAGATGACCTTTAAGGGTCCTTATGATCATCCATACTCAAATTCTTGTCAACATGCAGAAAGACTACATACAAATCAAGAGTGAGATGAAATCCTTAAACATTAGGGAAGACAGAAATTCCAACTCAAACCATTCAATGCTTTTATGATCTTGATTCTGAGTGAGCCAGGAGTTCAATCCATCCACGTCCACCTCCAACCACTTCAGGATCATCCAGGCTGTCCTGACCAGCCGGTGCCTCTGCCAGAATCTCTTTAAAATGTATTTTCTATGACTCAAGCAGCAATCTCAAACCTCAACTTTTAGTCAGTCATCCTTCAAAGGTTGTGAAGCCTGTGGAACACCGGAAAAATTAAAAAAGCCACTTTGAATCAAACACGTACAAGAGGACTAACAAAGTTGTAAATAACATCACAGCCCTGGCAGGAAGAAGCAGAATGCATTGCTTTCTGGGTTTTTTTTTTTCTCTTTTCCTTCTGAGAGTGTCAGCTTGTCACCATTTCAGTGACATGCTGGACAGTTTCTCCCAGCTGAAATACTTTCCTAGGATCTTTGAGTTTTTAGATTCCCTTTGAATCCACTGTACCACAGGAAGAGGAAACCACTGTATCTAGGATGGAGTCACAAATGCATGCTCTTCCCCTACCAATAGCTCAGCTATTGTTATCCTGCAAAATCCTTTGATTTAGCACCAAAACTTGGCCACCCCCACTGCAGTTGCTCAGAGAAATAGTAGCAAAAGCAAATGATTTTTCCCAGCCACAAAGTCTGCAGGGTGGAGAGAGCTTTAATTTCTGTATGGGTTAATTTTTCAGTTTGGTAAGTTTCATTCTTGCTAGAACATCTCTCTGAGTCACTTACAGACAAACCAAATGTGGTGAAAATCAAGGGCTAATGAAGAACTCTTAAACTCTCTGTATCAGTGAACGTTCACAGTTAAATTATTTTTAAAATAATTTTTTACCTGACAAATCACATGCAGTTCTTCGGATTCACCCAGAGCCATTTACAAGATTCAGGACTACTTGAAAACTAACAAAGGAAATAAGAATTTACTTTGCTAGATACTTGCATATATTTTGCCAGAGACCCTGGCTGATAAATAGACACAGAAGAGACCTGAACGTGGGGATCCCATATCTGAGGTGGAAGCTGTGCAGCAGTTATGATGGCTTTAGGTTTCATATAGCTGTAGGTACTGTTCTGATGCAACTCCAGAAAATGTTTCTTAGTTTACTTTTATTCATCATAATTCAAAATACATTTCTAATCAATAAACTTCCACATAAAATAAAACTAAATCAACCAATTTATCTCTAGATAATGAAGAAAAATGAAGGTGTCTTTAAATCTCTGTTTTGCTTAATTTCTTTCAGGGATGTGAATTTTTGTCCCAGCTGAGTTTAACAACTAGAAGACACTAGTTACTTTGAGATGGAAGCACAGAGCTATGCTTTTGACCAAGGAGATGTGCAATGGTCAAATAAATTCTGAGGTAATTTTTTGAATGTAGTTGTGGTTGAATTATCAGAACTTTTCTACATTTACAAATTACTTTTCTTATATTAGAAAAAATGTTCCATTGTTGTTTTTTTTTCTTTTTTGGCTATCCACTTCCAATGTCTTCTGGTAGTGGCTCTGTGTAATTAACTATTCTATTCTCTATCTCTTTCTCTCTCTCTCTCTCTCTCTTTTTTTTTTTTTTTTATTGACTTTTAAGATGCCACATTTCTGATGAAGCTAAGGAAAATAGAACATATTCTATTTACTCCAGGGTGGAAAAGTTGTCCTACCTTGAAAGGGTATTACATATACGTTTTCCCCCAAAAAATAATTTTTAGCAGTTAAAAATGCAAACCAGATTTTCTAGTGTTCTGCAGCTTCTTATCTCCTGATGTTAAGTCTGGTTCATCACCATGAGATGAGCAACCCGCAGGCTATGCCTTATTTCTTCATTCTGATGCCATCTTCACTACCTCTCTCTCTTTGCCTCTCTTTCTCATACATGCACCTCTGCATTTTGTGAAAACAGCCAGATTTACACTCAAAACTCCACCAGGAGACTCTTGTAGTCTGTACAGTGTTGGACAAAGTTTTCCACTTCAGTCCCAGGGCAGATAAAAGAAATGGCATTTCTCCAAGTAGAACTCAAAACTTAGATGAAGTTTTCTTTCCTTTGCTCCACCTTCTCCAAGCCAGATCACAGCAGTTTTCTCAGTGAAAACATTACAAAAAATACTAACACCTGATTTGATTAAATCAAGACTTGCTTTCCTTTTTTTTTTTTTTTTTTTTTTTTTTTTTTTTTTTTTTTTTTTTTTTTTTTTTTTGGGGGGGGGGAGAATTGTTAATAAAATCACACTTCTAAAAAACCAGGACGGAATGTAAATGCTGCACTAATTTAATTACACTTTGGCGCTGGGAGACACTAATGTAAATATTCTGGTGAGTAGGCCTAAGACACTTGAAGTAATTACTTAAAGGCTTCCTTTCAAAGAATCTCCCCCTTTTTATTAAATGCCTTTTAACATTAGCACTTTCTTCCTGACAAATTAAATGAAATTTCATTACTCTCCCTGACTTAATGGCATGACACTGCCTGCTGCAAGTGCAAGTTAACCCTCTCTGGACAGAAGACACAGTGTTGGTGTATTCTGGTTGTTTCTAGATGTCACCACACAGCCTGAGCATCCTCCTGGCAGCCCATCATCATCTTCATTCTTGTCTACAAGTTTTGCTTTACACTCCATATTTCAGAGTGACCCAGCTGTTGGTTCATAGCTGCCTGCAGACCAGATCAACTGCTCAGAATGGGATGGTATCCAGCTCTTCAGTTACTCCAAGTTCGGGGAAGCTCAGTTTGTGGCTGGGCCCTTAGCCTGTAGGATCCTTAAGAGACACATCCATAAAATTCAAATACTTTATGAAGCCTTTTTGTAGAATTAATAGAGATCTAATACCAGATTTGTACTTGTTTTGATTATTCAGCCTGGTAGCCCACGTTTTCAATATTTCACGACACTACAAAACTTTCTAAAATATCACAGTTCAGGCACCTTTAGCACCAGTAGCTTTTCATGTACTCACAAAGAGAATTGAGAGAGAAGTTATGTTACTAATCAATACTAGCGTAAGCAGATTTAATTTTTGATCAAAGTCTACTTGGCCAGTCCATTTTGTAACTTCTTTTTCCCCTTTTTTCATTGATTTCTCTTTAAATTAAATAAAAGTTGGGTCAGGTATCTCCTCTTTTATTTACATACCCACATAGCACACAAAAGCCCTATTAGACCAGCTTCTGGGCAAGGGAAGTAGCAACAAACTGTGCCATGCTGTTTACAGATTGTCCCCACAGCAATATAAACTCAGCAAATCTCTTAAAGCATCCATGAGAGCCAATGTTCATAAGCTGGCAAGGAAACTGAAGAAGCAGCAAAACAACAGCACTCTGTGCACGACAGTTCTCTGAAGGGAATTGCATCTTTCATATGTCTCCCAACATCACTCTCAGTACCCTGACAGGTCAGGGCTCTCTTGGTCCTCTGATGGATTCACCATTGGAGGCTGTAACAGTTTTACCTCTCAGACAACTTCCAACACTGCCAGGCTACCACTGCGGTAGCTGTTATCTGTATGATTTTGCCTCTTTCTTTTTCTTCTTCCCTTTCTCTATAATTATGAGATTACCAAAGTATTGTTGTAAAGTCAGCCAGCCACCAGATGTGCTTCACATGACATTTCCTAAACTGTGTTTTCCTTCTAATTCTTTATCTCCTGAATTGTTGTCACACTGGGGTATTGCTGTGCGAGGAGAGGAACAAAGAGAAATATGGCCCTTTGCCGGAGGGTTTAGATGTTGCCTCCAAATGGAGCTGATGGAGGGTAGGTGGCTTCAGCTGAGCATCACCACCACCTCCCCAGCTGACATCTCGCAGGCAGGATTAATGCAAGCCAGCAAATTTGCACTGTTTCATCCCAGCTGAGAATCTGGCCTTACATATAAATAAGGAAAAAAGTTTGGCTGCCATACCCGAATCAATCCTGTCCTGTCCATTGAAGCTGCCAGCAGCAGAGGAAACGTGTGCTAGTTTTAATAATGGCTTTAAAAAGTTCTTTGATGAAAAATTACCTCTGGGTCTGCCTCTTCTGAGCATGCTTCACCCACAGTACATGAGTTACTGGTGCCAAGTTCCATCTTATCACAGATGTCCTTTTTCAGAACGCAGAGTTTTCGGGACTGAAAAAAGGGCCTTGCAAACTCAAGTTCACATGGAAAATTTTTTTTGGCAGGGTCCATAGGTCAACCTATAAAGAAAGAAAATATCTCTGTTTTCTTCTGCAGAGTTAACAGATTTTGAAAAGAGAGCTTTCTCCTCTTGTGAGGTCCAGGTAAAAGTTCACCCATTCCCTGGCTGCTTGCTTCTGACAAACAAAAATTAAGGACCTGAAAATAACTATTTTATCTGAAAAAATGCTAAACATCCCAAAACAAACATTCAGCTGTGCCGCTGCCAAATTCCACAAGTAAGAGAGCTGCAGGCTGAGACAGCTCATGCCTCACTGGGGAATAATGGGTAAAGTTTGGCCAGCTGCCCCTTCCAGGCCTTCGGGGACACACAATCCAATTGCAGTGTCTTAGCGGATGTGAATTTCAAGGTTACACCTGGGTGTTCAAGGGCAGGGCCAAGTGTAATCGGCACTTAGATCATAGATTAATCTTATTTGCCATCTATTAGGTTTGATTCTTGCTTCCCGCTCTCCCTCCCTAAAGCCAGGATTATTGTGATAGTTTAAGATAATGGATTCTAACGGAAGAAAGGTCACGCAGGCATTGAGATTTGGAACCTTAAGATAATATGATTAATCTAAAAGCTTCTTTCTAAAAGGGGAGGGGACGCTCTCATACGTTTAATTGAGGGGAGAGAGTGAGAGAGAGGGAGAGAGGGATGGAATTAGCAACATGGAAGGAGGAGTGAAGGATCCTACTTTTTGTCAACTGCAATTAATTAACACAGTAAGGAAATACTTCTCATTCATTTTCAAGCTGATAAACCAGATCTGTTTGTGTTGGTTTTTTTTTATCCCTAAAAGTGATTATTATTCATTTTTTAATATTTTTGTGGAAAATCATAAATTGCTAATAAACATGCATATTGATTTTCACAGCAGCATACATAACAAATGTAAACCATCTGGTGCACACTCAGATATATACGTACAAATTCATACACTGAGGAATGGAAATTGCTATATAAATAAGATATTCTACTATCAGGTGCTTGGCCTTTATAGGTACTGTAAGAAAACCCTACAGTAGAGAACTAGATTGTAATAAGTTTATAGTAGTAGCCAAAACGTTCTGGGGACTGTAGAAAGAGACTCGCTGTCCCAAAGAACCTGCAATGCTATATTGCTGTGCAGTATTACATAATAAAACCTTTCCTTAGTTATTTATACTGCCTGAGATTATCAGATAAAGGAATTTGTGAACAAAGAAATGGTCTCTTTGTTATTTATGCTGTTTATTTGCTTGAGCATTTGGATAACCAAACATAAAATAATCAAATCAAACCTTATGGTTTGCACATGTCGTTCCAATACCACAGGAATTATAAAAAACATTTTTGAGAAATGTCTGTCATATTTCTATTTCGTTTTTAAATCATAAAAATATCTCTCTTAAGATTTATAAACAACCACCAAACACCAATAAATATTTTACAGGCCCAAATCAAAATTGTTATTAACAGCCCTTTAAATAGGATGAGCCTGGCCACCCACTGACTAAAAATAACAAAATGCAAATAATTTTAGCTGACTCCTGGCTTTGATGTCTTTTGAGTGCCCGAGTTCAAATATCCCATCCTTTCTTTGCAGATTATGGGGAATATTTTTGCCAGTAAAAAAAAAAAGACATATAATGGCTTGTATATATGACAGTGATCCCACTATATTGGACTTTATGCAATCAAGTAAAAATCATAGTTTTATGGAAGTAAATCAATAGACTTGGAGATGTCGCAGTATTTTCTTCTTGCAGGGAACCAGAGGGGGTTTTATATGGCTGGTTTCTGCTGGATGGATTTAGAAATTTTCAGTTGTATCTTCCCTGAAGCTCTGTGGATCAGTCCTAGAACTCAAGCAGCTGAAAATGCACCCGCTTGCTATTAGACTGTTTTTTTTCCCCAGAACTCACTTCTCATGGGGTGACTTTCTGGAGCAGAATCACACTGCAGCTCCTATCCCTGTGAGGATGTAGAGAGTTAGCATGCATCGCATGGAGCCTCTCATTTCAATCCTCGCTTGTCGTGACCAGCTTTGTCCATTTTTACAATATATCCTCTCAGATCCTACGTGAAAAGAAGGGCAGAAGAATTTCCTTTCTCCCTGACCTTGCAGTCTAACTAAGAACTACTGGCGAGATTATTCCTAGAAACTCAAGAACCAAACCAAGTGTTACTGCTGCCGTGGCTGAAGGGTAATGTAATTAGAACTTGAGCTACGACTGCTTAATACAACCTGTAATAATAATATATGTCTATCATCATTCAGAGCTATTCTAAGACTCAGAGCAGTATTAAAAGCCATAGGAAATAATTAGTAGTGAAGAGGAATCATGAGTTGCTGGGTGCAGCATTCATACAAGAACCAGCTGCAGATGGCTTTAAAAATGACTGTCTCCAACATATGCCATCACTGCAAGATCATCTATGGATAAGTTAATATAAGGAAAGATAAAATCTCAGGAATGGATTAAGCTATATATTAAGCTATATAATTCTGCGGATCACTGAGGTTAGGACATTAAGCTGAAAGAGGAGTGAAGGAGGATGGAGCACTTAAGAGCTAAAAGTAGGTATGCACAAGTCAGTTGGTTGCTGCAGTTTTTTTACTCATTTTGTGAAAATGCGAGTATTTACCAGCTTATATTGCCCTGTAAAATGTTTTAGGATATCATGTAGAGCAGAAAATAGAGACAGATTCTCTAGAGGATTATAGCAGTGAGAGTGGCTGAAACTGTTGGGAGAATGCGGATCTGCAGCTGCAGAGGGTTTCTGTTTCTTTTGGAGAGGTGCTGAACAGGAATAGGCGGATTGGTCACAGCCAGTAACAGATAGACACACAGACCTGTTGGAAACTCAGAGTCCTTATGACATACTTTGCAAGGAGCCATATTAAATGTGCGTAAAAAATTGAGAGCCTCTATGTTATTCATTACAGTTCTAATTTCCCTCCACAGGAGTGTCATATTTTTGATGGTACTTTAGCTATGTTGTCATTACATCCCTCAGAGAATGTATTCAGAGGATAAATGCTGATTATAGAAAAATAAATACATGGGCTAATACATGTTTAAATAAATAAATGATTGCTATATCAAAACGTAAAAAGGTATAACCAAAGGTGAGGTATAATTAAACTGCATGAAATTCATCACTTTGGACTGAAGGGCACAATCCTATGAAACCTTGGCCAGGAAAGCCAGACATGCAAAAGCACAAGCTGAATGTCAAATCCACAGGCAATTCCACCCGCCTCTACATACAGGTAAAGGCTCAGGCCCATCCTGTTTTGGCAGTACTTACAATTCTGTGGCTTTGAGGTATGAGGACTTTACTCATCTCCTCCAGAATCAGGCCTTGTGTTTCTAGAGGAAGGTGTTTCAGCGACTGACTCCAAGTTTCATGTTCAAACAGCACCTAAGTTTTAAAAGAAAAATACTAAGATGTGTTTTCTTTTGCTTTCCCCCACATACAGTTTTTATGGGAGTTATGACCCAGACATCTTCCCTACGAGGTCACTTGGTTGAAGAACCATAAAGGGATTTTTTGCTGCGACATTCAGCAAAAGTCCTGCCCTGGTAGAGCAGCATCGGCAAAACCCCAGGCAGCATTTTCCTGTTGGTAGGCCAGGTACAAATACTTTCCCATGGGAGGGGTCCTCTAATACTACCCAGAAATGAATTAACACCCAGTGAGTGTTAATACTGGGTACTTTGCCATTCTCACCCTCATGGTACAACCATAACTCTTTCCCCCTAAAGGCCTAACATGCATGCAGCTTCTAAATAGATATCAAAACTAGAAAAGATTTCAAGGTGGAAATTGTTGAAATAAGTTATAGAACTTATTATTCACTCCTGAAAAAAAATAAGAAGTGAAATGCAAAAGAAACAATGTTCCCTGTTTGGGATAGGCTTCTCCCTCTCCTTTAAATCCATAGAGTGATCTGCAGACTGGGATGTTGTGGATTGCACAGACATCTACAGGCTCTCTATGGAAGATCTCTTTGCTACCCACCACAGACTAGAGGGGTATGTGGAAGTTTTGGTCCCCATTTCTTCTCCATTTCCATAGAACTGAGTCTTTAAAAACTGCTGTCGTGAGAAAACTGCCTGGATGCTTTCAATCAACACAGCAGATTACTTTTTAGCAGAATATTTCTTCACTCCTCCCTCATTCAGCCGCTGGGCTTTGTGTATGTTTTTCACCTTCTTGGAAGTAGTTGTCAGTTCTTTTGAGCTTCTCCAGAGAAAAAGCCTCTGCCTAATATATGATGTGCTTATTCATCCCAGACGTAGGGCATATCATTCTCAAATGACTGACAAGCGTTCTAAAATGAAGAGAGCTCCAAGTGTGCTCTAATAGTGATGGGAAGCATTTCTAGTCAAACATAAAGCAAATTAATGTGAGCCCCCACTGCACCTTTAATCTGGAAATGTCATAAAGTAATAAGCAGAGTGACCCTGGCAATGTCTAAGGTTGGATTTCAATAGATTTACATCTTAAAGGGCAACTACATATTTTTAAATAGTCGGGGCCCAAATTCAGAGCCTCTCTTCCACCACTGCAAATCTGGAGGGACTCCACTGACTTCAGGTACAACAGACATCAGAGGATGATCTTATTTTATAAGCTTTCATGACAATAATGCTCATCCCTAAATCAGCCACCAGCTTCCCCACCAAAGAAATTATAATCCTTTCAATCTCTTTCATTATCTTAAGAAGGGGCAGACTCTGGCCCCGCATGTCTCATTTCAAACTAGTTTCATTAGAAGTATATTTAATTAACGCAACCTTTTGATTAGCATTCAGAATCAAAAGCTGTTTTGCACAGCTCCCAAATCAGAAGATTCAATAATACACATGAAAAGAAATAGGCCACAGGTCATATTCCAGCAAAGAAGTAGCAGTTTTCATCCAGAAATAGAATATGAATCCAGAGCTTCCTATTACTGTAGTAATGCTATATTTTCCAGGTAGGTAAATAATGAATATACATAGAAAATACTGAAAGCAATAACCTTTGAGAAAACTCTTAAGCTTGTTTTACCCACACACAAACATATACATGTTGAGGGGACTGGTCATCCATCTCTTTTCTCCATCAATCTTATTTAGAACCCTCTTTCTACCTCCTTAAGACCTAATTAAGATAGAGGAGAGCAAGAAACCATGACTAGATTCAATATTCTTCGAGCTAATTAGGATGCCTAAAGGGGTGAACATTGATGATGAAGACCAAGTGGCAGTAAGTTTCTTCTCAGAGCTCTGCAGTACAGAGTACAGAAAAGCTGAGGTCCTCAGTTAATGTCTGCTCTCATCCTGGAGATCCTGCTGCACGTTGCACGGAGACATCCCTGACTGTAGGACATGACATCGGAAAAAATCTCTCTTGGCCACGCTTGGGTGCGTTTTCTTTTTCCTAATGGAAAGCCAGCATGAATTAATGTGAATGCACCTGTGGCTTGGGTGACCTAAGCCTAGGAGCAAAACAAGGAGCCAAGCAAAATGACAGTGTTGCCTCACAGTTCCATCTCCTGTAAAAGCAGAGCTTGGCTGTAAGAGGCATCCCACGTTCAGAGAACGTGAAGCATTAAAAAGCTAATACAACTCAACAATTTACACCAAGATTTCATGGTGAAGACATCTATTTACTTCTATGGCTAGGGAAAAAAAATACATTTTTTTGCATTAATCCCCTATTCTACTTGCCATTTTCCCTAAAACACAGAAAATTATCAAGATTGAAAAAGGGAAGAAAGGCATTGAGTAGCAGACATATCATTGTGTTTGTGTGCTTGCACTCAATACAGGATTACATTTCATTTAAAATCATTCCAGCTTTTGGAAAAAGAGGAAAATAAAAGGAAGAAAAAGGAAAAGACACTGGGGTAATAGGCTTTTCCCTAGGGGTTCCAAATAAAGATGATTTTACAATATTCAAATAGGTATGTCGACCAGGTATGGCTTTGCTTCTTGAAATTCCAGTCACTAGTACAACTCCAGCAAGGAGGCTGAAAGATAAAGGTGTGCAAAAGCATCAGCAAGGGACAGCTAGAGCAGGGAAGGGAAGAAGGATCCTTTGGATCATAGGCCACAGGCTGGCAATGTAGCCCCGAGGCTGTTGTGAAGCACCCAGTGTTCGGAAGCATCAGGCACAGCTCCTGTTTAAACCAGCAGGATTTGTAAGAGCCACACGCCTCTGGAGGGATGGGGAAGTCAGGCTCTGAAATGTTATGGTTTCCCCCAATGTAGAATGGGGTTAATCATACATCCTTAACTCACAGGGGTGTTGTGAAGATTGATCAGTTAATGTTTGTACAGAGCTTTGGAAATGTAAAGTGCTATATAAATGCTAAGGATTATTATGTTCCACTCTTTCTCTGCAGCTGAACCCTTTGGGGAAAAGCAAGAAAAATCTATTAAAAAGTGCGACTTGCATTTTATATCTCTGCTTCTTTTTCTCTACCTTGATGCTTTTAGTAACTTGGGTGAAGGCGGGGGGTGGTGGAAATCTTCAAAATGGGTTTGAGGGCTCACATTCTGATTCCTCTGCCAGTCTCCCTCACCAGTAGCCAACCTCATTTTCATTCATACATACTTAAGGTGAGATTTGACATCCCTTTAAATACATACATATACCTGCAGTTAGTATCTGGGTCCAAACTAGATTTTCTAACGCACAATTTGTCCCTAATCTGTTCTCATTCATGTCAGCAAGACCATAGATCTCATCAGCTAGATCTGCTTCGGCTTTACCTTCCCCCAGGAATTGGCCCCTGGATGATTAGCCTGGCATGTAAGCTAGTCCGTCCCTAACATGAGGTTAAGGAACATGTTTCACCCTGTGAGAAGAGATGTCTCACTCCCGTTGACTGACTTCTCTGGGCCCTGAGTGTAAGTTCCATGAGTAGAAGATACCATTGGAAGATATTCTTAAATTTTAAGTTGTGGAAAGAAACAAAGTGCATGAAGGGAATTTCACCCATCAAGACCACGAGTATCTCCAGAGTTATTGAGCCAAATACCTTCTGTCCTCTCATGCAAGATAATATAACTATATCCAAAGAAACCTTCTCCTAGAGCTAAAGCTCCCACATGCCATATAAAAGCTTTAAACCATACGAACATAGGGTGGCAATAGATGTGCATGAGATGTGCAATTACTCTGGGCACACCCTACAAGAGAGATAACTCCTTCCTAGAGGTCATCCACACCAAAGATTCAGCATCTCACTCATCTTCATACACAGAGAACCACCTCATCCTCTCCCAGCCATCCTGCCACTTTCAATTGGACTTTTAATACTGAAACCAGTGGAAAGATGTCTGTCAGTCATCAGTGATGGTAACACCTTCAGATGCAAAGCTGATTAAGTTGCTTGTGATCGTACAAGGATTCGATGCTAAACATGAGCAGCTGGCACTCACACGCACGCACCAGCCCAGGGCAATTCACAGCAAGTAAGCTGCATCTCCTGAAAAGAAAAGGGAGAGGAAAGCAAGACTCAGGATAAGCATTTCCAAATTAGAAAAGTATCAGGGTGGGGAATTAAACTTTCATTTGCAACAGTAATTAAAACAGAGGATTTACAAAAATAAAGAAATTTAAAGAAAGACCAAACTGCAATACAAATAGTCTCAATAACACATTTTGTCTCATACTGAAGTCACTGCAACAAGGTTTTAATATAGCAATGGACCTTTCTTTTAAGCTATACCCCCTCTCAACTAAAATCCTCTGCAAGTAAAAGCTTTATTATCTCCAATTTCTTGGCAGCCACTGGAGGAAAGGTCACTTAATAAAGTGCATTTATTCCTCATTGCAGAAAAACAATATGTCATCCCTGTGTTCATTATTTACCAAATTGTCGTCATTTTTTTCTTCACCTGCTAGGCTTTTGGCTATAAAAATAAATAATATTATAAAACTAAGCCAGATATTTTCAGGCAGCATCAGAATTTGTCAAACCAACTCAGTTCACGGAGAGTAAAAGAGAATGAAAATCAGAGTGATGGTGCTAAATGATTCATCTTCAGGAAAAGATATGCAGTTGGAAATGCAGACGGGGAGAGGACTGACTTTAAATACACTGAGAGTCATAAACTGTAAGTGTAAGCACTGATAATAGCTCAAAATGCATGATAGATAAAGGCTAAAAAAAAAGTTTGGAAAAAGGAAAAGTGAAAAGAAAAAAAGTATTGCATCACTCTAGTATTTTCTAATTCCGTGATAATGAAGCACTTGTCCAGAACAAAATTCAGATCAGAATCTTCTTGTTAAGGACCAGAGTCTATATTTTCAATTAACCTAACAATTCACTGAAAATAATAAAGTTTTAAATCTCCAAGTTGATTACAGATTGCAGGATCTTTGAAGACGGTACGTAAGAGAACAAACACTCAACAGGTTTCAGGACATAAGCTCCCAGGCACTTAAAATAAAAAACAACTTTCATATGTTACAGATTTGTACATTCAACTTTGTAGTCCTTATCACGGCGTTTTCCAACCCCAGCCTCTCTGTTTCACCTGCGTATATCCCCAGTCTTGAGAAGAATAAAGCGAGGATGATGTTTAAAATATTACATATTGCAGCACTATTTTTTTTCTGCTAACATTTGAATTTTTATCCCCGGCATTTTTCAAGCAACTCTAGACAGAACTAATAGAATATGCGCCTACCACATCTGTGACTTTTTAATTTGTGTATGTTGCATCCTACTTCCCTCCATCTGCTTGTTGTCTTTAAGCTATGATGGTGCAGCAAGTCTTACACGAGCGGATGATGAGGGGTTGGAGTCTGTCTGCCTACATTCCCTTTCCAAATCAGTCCCCTGAAAAAGTATATGTCCCTCTGTCCTTCCCAGTGTCAAGATGTAGGCACTACGATCTGGGGCTGGGGTGAAATTTTGTGACAACAAGGCACAGTTTAAAATACACCAGCATCCCTGCGTTGCAGATGTAAGTGCAATAAAAGGGCCTTACCTGGAGGCACAGTGAATTTCTATTTTGGTTTTAAACAGTTGGGCTGGAAAAACCCTGCTTCTGCATATAACATATCTACCTCCAGGCTATGTGGTGTAGGTGGAAGTTTTGGTTGCATCTACAGTGTAAAACCAAGCCTTTAGGGGGTTAATATGCCATCTTGAATAACTCCTTTGGTTGAAGTTTATTAAATCCAGCCAGCAGACTGTCTGATTGCTAATAGGATTTCCAGTGTAATATCTCCTTGTAAACAAAATACTGCACTTATCTGCTGGACATCTATGTTGCACGCATATGTGTGTGTGTGTGTGCGCGTGTGTAGCCCTTTGGATCTCTTCTCTGCATTTATTAAACATCAAGAAATAATCCTCTCATGATGCAGCCAAAAATAAAACGTGAAAACTCTTTAAAGCAGCCTGTAGGAGGCAAAGCAAATCCCCATAAAGAGCAGGTCCTTGGAGTAAAATGGAAGTTCTTCAGAAAGCACATAAAGACTTTTCACCTTTTATCCATACCGGGAGCAGTTATCTTTCTTTCCCCTCCATCCACCCTTTCCTCTTCTCCCTGCATCCCACAAATACGCATAGATTTGTTCTGCCATTTGATCTTGTGCCCCATGCCCCTATCACATCACAGTGACCAGTGCCCCTCTGAAGTGTGCTCGCTCTGTCACCCTCACACAGTCAGCATTATCAAGCATTTTTATTCCCAAAAGGGCTCATCATGACAACCATCACTTCTGACCACTACAGCATTTGCAGGGCATCCTGTGTTAAGTTGCAGTGCGCAGGATTTCTTTAAGCTGCCATGGAAACTAGCGCTAATGCTTTATTGTAACAGGGATAGAAGACAACTGGATTGCTTACTTTTTCCAATTTTCTTTCATTTCACTATGCATTTTCATGAGCCTGTTTTCTGTATTTAGATTCTCTGCTTCCAGTAGGACAAATTACCTGCATAAGTTGATCTGATCAAGATATGTTGTATTATCAGATAATAATCTCTAATATGTCACAGCCATCTTAAGTCTATGTATTTGAAATAGAAACCAGTAATGTGAAAATCCTCTGTTCCAATCTTGCTGCAAGACTTACAGCACCTAAATCCACAATTACAAAACTAGAACACTCATGCAATATTATCGACATTAGCCAGTAATACAACCATACATGTCACTTGCTTGTTCATAGGTAAGTTCATACAATTTTTCTCTGTCTCTTCCCAAATACTCTTACCGTAAGGGTGAGTCTACAACACAAACAAGCAGCAGCAGCAGCCATAGTCATGGTGATACCCTGGAAGGAGATAGTCAAGGGGGTTGTTGATGCTTTTAATCAAGAAATTTTTCTCTCCACATCTCAAGGCTCTGTGTTGACAGCAGTTGTAGTAGAGAGAACTTTATTCCCATAACTTCCAATTAAAGCATTTGAGCCTCAAGCATGAAAACTCTCAGAGTTTTGCCCAACACTCAAAGGCAGCCAGGATGGAACAAACACCACTAAAAAGTTTTGCTGCTATGATTCAGCTTAATTTTTTATTTTTTTTTCTAGCCATCTGAAATTGTCTCTCAAAAAGTATTTCAGGAGTTTAAATTCACAGAGGTGAATATACAGAGATGCAAATGCAATGAATTTCTCACATCCAAAACCAGATAGTTCATAGTTTTGCTAGAAACAACATAGACAATGCTGACATCACCATTTCTTGCTCACAGGTAGCCATTTTGAGGTCTTTCTTGTGTACATGAGCAAGCGAACCCAAATTCTGACAGCAGAACTGAGGCATCAAAATCTAAATATTTAGCACATTTCTTGGTTGCCAACTCATAACGACAGCTATTATACAGAGAGACAGCAGGAGTTCCCAATCTTAGCCTAGAAACACATAAGCATTATTATTAAAAAAAAAAAAAAAAATTAAAAGCAAATAAGACTACTAAATAACAGCAAACCTCACTTATCAAATGGCTAATATTATCTCATTCTGCAGTTTTAGCCAGCTCTCCCCAGCGATCTGCCAAATAAATACCATTCTTTGTTTCATCCAGATTGATCCTCAAATCAGTCTGCCCTCCACCCATTTTCTATCTTCTGAAGACACTAAATGTATCATTCCAGCACATTAGTGTAATTGCCTATAATAGAGATGTGCAGTTAGAGGTAATTTACATGCACATACGCCTAACAGTGCCCTCACATACTCATTGAGCGTAAGGGATGGCAGGTAGAACCTTGTGAATGAGTTAGATGAGCACTTCCTCATTATTATTCTCTATATATTTCTTAAAAGAGAAAAGAAAAAAATAAAAGGAACAAAAGGACAAAACTGACGTCAACAATCATCTCCACGCACTTCTGCGTGTGCACATTTGCACAATCACTTTCTGTATGAGCACCAGCTTTGCTGACAGAACACCACAGAAGAGCTTCAGTGGATAATTCCATTCAGGGTACAGGCCCTGTAGTTCACGCAAGCCAAAAATGATCAGAGTAAAGGCAACCTGAAGACTTCAATAATTGCTGAACCTGATTGTCTGTCACGTACTTGCTCCAGCATTCCTTATCCAGAAACACAAGATTCAGTATATAACTTGAACGATTTTCTGCACGAAAATGTTCATAAAATCCTCCCAGATACTCTCCTCAAGGTCTCCAGGTATAACAGAATCTACAATCTGTCACAGACTAAAAAGGTAGACAGGTAGAAACAGAAAATCTAGCATTTTAGGAGGCAAATTTTATATTTACTTATTAATTCCGCTGTTTCAACACCCTGTACTGCTTTTCTATTTAAAACGTGTAGCCTACTTCCTCTTCCCAGTTCTCCATGCATTTTTCTTTGGTACATTGAGCTTGTTCTGACACACACATGATAACGTGGTATTCTGAGGCAAAGTAAAAAGTTAGTTCATGAGTTGAAATCCCTGAATCCGATTTTAAACCTGGCCAGATTTTACTTTCGATTTCATATAGAGCATCTACTCCATTGAGTCACAAGGCTGAAAATAAACCAAACCAAATAAACCAAATTTAAGATACGATTTTGAGCAGCTGAGGTTTCTCTTTTATACCTCACTGAGTAATTTGCAATGTAAAACTTCTGTCATAGAAGGATCTTCATTCAGTGATTTTTTTATGGATATTGCTATTCAGGAAGAAGGAACCAAGAGCCTATCCTAGAGGAGGCATAAGGCAGACTGCTTCTGCTGAGAACCCACTCTGGATTGCCTGGTGCTTTTCTAGCCAACCTTCAGAAAGTGCATGCCCAACGTGATTTTAAGTCTTCCTTTGCATCGCATTTTAAACCTCATTCCCACCAGCAGTTCTCTTGTGGCTGGATCCTCTCTCTCTCACACCATAGAATACCCCTTAAGTGGGGAGAAAATCTTTGCAAAACATCCTTCAGACTCTATGGGAAGCTTTAGGCTCAGTGTTGGTGACTTTGGTGTCAACACACATCCTAAGCTAATTTCTTCTCCCTGTTCCTATAGGGGACACTCCATGGAGGAAATATTTTGGGCAAGAGAGTGACTTGTCATCACAGGGAGATACATTTATATACAGACCTAGTGGATACATAACAGAAAAATAGATTTATTTTTTTTTATGGCACAGATTTCATTTCATAAACTGAAATGCTTGATAAGTAATCATTGACTATTAATCAGTATTAGTGGTATAAATTGATTGGACAGAGGCAAGCAAATTTACACACACTTAAACAAGAAGCTTCCTCAGGGACTTCCCTCTTCTTCTTTGTTCTCCAGCGACAGGAACATTTTCTCTCTCTTTCTCTTGTAACTTCATCTTTATTGATTTTATAATAAACCACATGTTTCAATGATCAGCAATTTTTTCAGATACAATGATAATACTTTGCTCTTATAGAATAATATTTGGCACTCTTGGCTTCTTTCAGCCAAGTATCTCAAGCACTTTGCAAGCTTCACTTACTTAATGCAGATCAATTACAGGCAGCACCTCTTTTAATAACTCTGCTTTTCCTTCGAGGGAATTGCATTTGGCAAACTTGAATCGCGGCTCAGTGTTAACATAAACACACAAATAATCCAATGCAAACACAAACGACTTCCCTCGTTTACAAAAGGCAGCATGGCACATGGTATTAACCACTAATCCCAGCTTCTTTAGATTACTTTCCTTTTGGATTCCCCAGAAATGAAAATGTGCTCTGATTTTCCTTCCGTTATTTGTTGGGCTGGAGGAGCTGTCACTAGGAAGCCTGATTCTATTCCCACCTCTTCTTGAGTCAGCTGTCTTCGAGGCCCTGACAAACTACACAGCTGAAGCAGGATACCTCAGCCTCTTCTTTCCCATAGTTGGGGTTTCTGGATAAAGAAGAACCACCACTGTTCTGCACATTATAAAACTTTTAGCAAGAGGCTAATGAAATGCAAAGCTTTCTATAAGACCAGCACTAGCCTTCCTATCAAATCATCTGAAATATTTATTTGCCCTCTTGAATAATTGATAGGGGCATCAGCTCTCCCGGTCAATTGATTTATTAAGGGACTGTTTGGAATTAAACAGCTTAAAGATATTAGATTTAGCAGCGACCTTGCTTGTTAGCATATTCATTTACCTACGGGAGCTCCCATTAGATATTGTTAATACATGACGTTCCCAGTCACGGCCTAGATCTCCTCAAATTGCATTAACACTGGGCTGTTTAGCCACAGAATAACAGGTTTGATTGAGTGCTTGGTCTTGGTGTAATTAGATTTCCCTAGAAAAGGGGGGGGACTATTTTAATGCTGTGTGCGTTAAACTAGATATGTCATCAGCATTACTGTAATTGGCAAACAGGATCTTTGGAGACCTGGCTGTGTGTGAAGGTTTGTGTTTATGACTTGTCCTGCTATTGTCATAGATGCCATATGATAGCCCTGCTTACTTACATACACACGACACTGAAAGAAAGTATCCAGCCTCTTTAATAAGTATCTCTTTTGAAATCAGTAGAATATTCTATACTAAATAGTGGGATCAATTTATTGTTAGTTTAATCTGCCAATTATTCCTCTGATTGAAAAGGTCACAAGACTGGTTGATCAATGATGAAATGTAGCGTGTGTTTGCCCATGTGCTCATTCTATGGATCTGTGAGATGTATACAGTGAGATGACTTCCCCTCCAGTGCGATGACTTCCCCTCCAGTGCGACTCTGACTTGTCCACACTGAAAACTTATTGAAGAATACCTTTACATTCCTCCTACTGCAGTTTTACATTGCTTCCACTAGGGCACATCTCCACTCACTTCAATTATTCCAGCATGAAGTATAACAACATAGCAGTGAACTGAGCACTTCATTTTTAATTACATGCACCTTGCTATAATTAAAAATGCATGGAGGTATCAAATGCGTGCCACCCATGTCTAACTGTGGGCTTCCTTGGGGTCAAATTATTCCTTCAGAAGCACGTGCATGGAACTGCCATTGGCTTCTGTGCCAAATCTCCATTATAAGCATACCTGCAATTCTGTGATGTGTACTGGACATCTCATTAGCAGGAACACATGGAAACACTGGACAGAGTTCAGGGAAGAGCAGCAAAGATCATAGGGCATGGGGAATTGTCATGAAACTGGAGAAAGCATAGGAATTTGCTGTGACTTAGAAAGGCCAAAACAGAGAAGCGCGGTTAGAAGATGTACTCATCTGGTCTGTAAAGTTCAGAGTTCTCAGCATGGTCAATGGAAGCATTGTTTCCATCGCCAGTTTGATTATAAAGATTTAGGATGGCTCATGAAAACACAGTTGTTCACAGTCAATTCAGGGAGCTAACAATGAGCTTGTGTAAGTTTGGAAACTACCGATGCAGTTACTAGGAACACGGAATTTACTTATTTATAGGAACACACACACATACGTACATGACAACAGCTTGTTAGGTAGAACTTGGAACTAAAGTTACAGGTCAGGAGCCCAGATATAGGACAGTGCCCTCACTAAAGGAACTTTTATCACTACAGAAAAACAAAAGGAAACAAAAAATCGCTCCCTTCCCCCAGACAGCACTAAGAAAGGTCCTGAACGACGTACCCAAACGTGAGATGAATCCACTGAAAATAAACCTTCAACATTGTTATCACATTTTCCCTAGTTTTGTGCTCTTCAATGAATAGATTTGTTCTGCTACTTCTTCAACAAGTGAGGAATCCAGCCTTCCTTCTTTTTTTTTTTTTTTTTCCTTCCCTTTCAGTGGGAAAGAAATACTGGAAATGTTGTGGGAATGTTTTTTTCCCTTTTTTTTTTTTTCTTTCTGTAAAGCCAGATTATTTCACATGCCAAAGTACCATTCTTGGGAAAGAAGAGATTTCCAAGAAGGGTTCTGTGCTCAGCCAAAGCAGTCAACAAAAAACAACAAAAGTCATTTACTCCTGAATGAGGGGATAAGAAGAGCTGAAGTTGGAGGAGAGGACTCGAGGCAATAAAGTGGCAGGTGACTGGCAGAGACAGCTGCCTGAATATTTGAAACTGAGTTTTGTAAAATGTATTTATTTTATTCGCGCTCAAACATGCACTTATTAGTAACATGATCCCACTGCTAAACGCCAGGTCGGGACAAGGGTGCTTTGCAGCCAGGGCTGCGGAGCTGAGCTCCAGACACGGTTACTCCGTCCTGTCCCAACACAGGCAAACCAAGGCTGGGGAATGACAACTCTCTATTACACAAACAACAAAAAAAAACTGAAACAACTTGTATTTTTCCTGCAAGAAAGGCAGTCCTATTCCAAACTAGAATAGAACAACCCACCCCCAGATTTCTACTCAGGCCCAGAGATGTCAGAATGCACTTTTACATTTGCAGGACCTGCAATACTGTGTTTCCCTGCTCCCAGTGACCCTGGAGATGAAGCAAAATGTAACAAGTAATATTTTTTATTTATTTTTCAACCTCTGACAAATATTTTGAGTATGACA
>JACDJE010000059.1:2568334-2642192 GCA_016647715.1 Pavo muticus
GTTATCTGCAGAATAACCTTTAGGAGGCATCAGGTGTTCCCACGCCACTGATCAAGCCTTTACACAACCACTCTGCACCCAAAGCCACCTTCACTCACAAAGCACAGCAGTGCACAAGTAGCCCCACGTTAATAATCAAATAGTCCCAGGCCAGCAATCAATTCAGTTCAGTGGTAAAGAATTTTGTGCTGTAAATAAAAAGTAGAATAAACTGGAACTAATGATTTATCCCATGTTTTCTGTGAATAGGTATTTCACTAGGCGTGACATTGAACAAGTAAAAAAAGACAGACAGACTAGAAGTTGAATATAAACAGAGTACAGTTTGCATTCCTGGGCTGATGTTTTATTCAAAAAGGTAATTTTGGTGGCTATAAGGATGAAAATGAATATTTTCCAAATATTACTTTTCTCATTGGTTTATCTCATCTGCAAGAAATTATTTAAAATAATCAGGAGCTTTGTTTTTTTAATGTCTGCAAGAAAAGCAAGTATTCAGGTAGCACCAGCAGAAAGCACTGACCAATCTTTAATTACTGCTTACTGATTTAGATCTGCTTTATTAGCAAGCAGCCCTTTTCCAGAAAGCTGCTTTCTTGGCAGGAAGCACAGACTATTTGCAGGGACAGAGGGCCGTGTCCTGCAGCCGTCCCTCACCACACCACCTCCTCTGGGGCAGGCCAGCCCAGGAAGGCAGTGGGATTTCAGTGCCAGAGTTTGATCAGACAACGTGCATCTCCGCTAAGTGTGAATAAGTGCTAGATAGAAAGTACAGGGCTGGATACAAAGGACTCAACAGGGCATAAAAACAATACATATTGCACACTGTGAGACTCCTCTCATGGGCAAGATGAGAATTGGAGAGAGAGAGAATTTCACTCTTTGCGTTGAGAGATTTCCTTCGTTCTTGATTTGTTTACAATCGTTTAAGTGTCAGCATAAAAATAATGGATTTTGGGAAAAAGACCTGCTAAAAACATTCCTTGGTTTAAAACAGTTTTTCACTCCCTCCCTTCTCTAGTCACTATTTGTCACAGTCAACTACTGAAATCCTCTATTAATCGCTAAATCCAGATAATAGCGGAGGTGGGTTGGCTGACCTGTGAAATTAGGTCTGCATGTAAAAAGGAATTGAGCTGTGCGAGCTTTGGAAATAACTCCGTCGGTATTTACATTAGCATTTGAACATCAAAGATCTCCCCTGGGCTCCTAGGTGCCTCTAATCCAAGTACCAATCAAGCAACTCAGCTTTCCAAGCCAGCCAGACAGCCCAGCTGGGAGACCCTTGGAGATATCTCAGCCAAGGGCAGGTGGAAAGCTCTTCTCTGGCTGCCAGCCCCCAGGTTTTTGTAAGACTGGGGCCCCAGGAAGCAAACTAACTCTAAGAGAAGAATCAGCATTTTTATTTCACAGGAGAAACAGCCTATCCACCTGGCGGGCAAACACATGCACAAATTGTAATTACCATCTTAAAAAGAAGCCTTACAATTCACCAGGCTCAGCAGACTCCGTGAAAGTTGAAATTAAAAGGGGGACTCAAACTGATTTTTGCCTGTTATTACTGGTAACTTCCACTTGTTCATACATGCACAACCACTGCCATTACAGCTGTGCCTGCAGAACTCAAAGCACGGCTGCTGCTTTGGCAAAAGTCCCATGGTGACCTGTCTACACGGAGGAGGTTCTACCCATTCTACAGATGAGTAAAACAAGGCTCCAACAAACATCAACCACCACTTTAACTCAATCCTGTATTATTTTCACCAGTTATTCCCAGTAGAAGACTCCTCTGAAGGCCTGGTAATTTAGATTTCCTCTTGCCTAGCCCAAACCAAGGCATATGTTCCATTTGACAACATGTTAAAATTTACCCAGAATTCTTTTCTTGGAGGAGCAGAAAGGCTGTATTACCTCCTTATTAGCTCCTGTCTCTTGGGGCTTGGGGGGGCTCATTTACCACCATTTGCTAATAGGGTAGGTGAATCACACAGCATCAAGTGTGCTTCCTCCTGAGGCCCATTCCCAGACACATTAGCTGCTAAGCTAGAAAAACCCAAGGTGAAGGTTGATCTAACATCTTCCTTAGGATATTTTAAAGAAATTTAAAAAAAAAAAAAAAAAAAATCAAGAAAAAATCTCCACAATGGCCTTGTAAAAAGTTGGCATGGATTTACCAGCATATTAAAAGTCAACATGATGCAAGGCAGCAAGGGAAACCTCCTACCTTTAGACTGCCGCACCACCTCTTATTTTTAATGGATCCTTACTGAATTTATTCAGAGAGAAAGAAGAGGTAGAAAAGAGATCACCTTTAAGGCTTTTCCTTTCTTTTCTTGCCTTTTTTTTTTAAATGACAATAGAATTTTTTTTCCTGAAGTTGTATTAGGGATTCACTTAAGCAGAAATGAACTGTAATATGCAAATAGTTCTAATTGGACTGCTAATAGAGCGTGTCTCTGTTGTTTTTTTGTAGGGAGTTTTATGCCTATGTAATCAGTGCAGACAGCCGTTAAGTAAATGAAGAGGCAACTAACAATGTCAGAAAAGAGACCGGGCGGTTCCAGCTGACACTACCCTAATCTTCCAGGACCCATTAAATGGCAGTTTCAACGCATTACCTACCATAACATCCTTGAATATCACTGATTTTATTTGCAGTATCAAACATTCCATTTCATGCCCCATTAACAGTAGGAGCCTGGGCTTTTTGACGCAGCTAAACATTTTACTAACTACCTGGACTAAGTAACCAATTAACTTTTGGAGACAATACGGCCAATTAAGCGCGAAAAGGTAAGGCTGTCATCCCCCACTAAAATTGAATTTCCTTTTCCTGATGGCACTTATTGTCAGTGTTCAATTGTTAATGGAGATTTGGTCCCTATTAAAAGGATGAAGCCGAAGGATAATGGGAAAGTTCAGAGGACTTGGTTCCTAAAGAGTAGGTCAGAAAATGTCCCAATTGGCCACTAATTCAGTCATCTTTTCTTCATGCCAGCTCTCTTACTGGAATAGTATTGGCAATGTAACTCTAATCTGACCTACCATGCTAACACATTGTGCAATATGGCAGCTTCACTGACATGCGTAAGCACACACTGGTAGTTGGGGGATCTTACATGGGAAAAAGTAAAAAATATTTATATAAACAAAAAATATAACATTGTTGGATTTTGAAAGTTCAAATGCCATTCTCACATACTGAGTTGTTTACCACGATGGTGAGCCCTTGAGAGAACGCTTAAGCCAAGGGAGCAGGGCAGTGTTGTAGTATTTATTTAAGCTTCCCTGGTTGTTAGGCAAACCATTTGTGTAAGCTCTCAGTGCTCATCCTCATAAATTACATTCGTTATTTAAATCGTTACCATCAGGTTGAAGCCTTTTGCTCTATCTTGGGGTCAGCAATATGTGAAGAAGGTGACACACTGGACACTCTAATAGACATAGTTTTTCCTAGGTAGTATAATTCTCATAGATATTGCACAGCGAAAGAGGAAGAAGTTTAGTGTAGATACCTATTCTATTTCTGGAAAAAGAGGATTTCCATTCTATAGATCTACTCTGAGAAAAAATACATCATCCCCTAGCACAGAAAAAAAGTTTACACTTAAAAACATCTCAGCAATGAGCTATTGGGCAGCAAGCTCAACCCTTCAAAGGACAAGAGGTTCCTTTCCTTTCCAGAGGCCTTTCAACAAAGCACAGCAGTTAGAGTAACTTTTCAACATGATTTTAGGGAGCCATTTTTTTTCAGCAATGACCTGAAGGAAGAGGCAAAAAGGCCCAAGTCAGTATGCAGACAAGAAATTGCCTAAGTGCAGAGAAGAGTCTTATGCAAGTAATTTAAAACAGAAACACATGGAGAAACATCAGAAAGAGTCTGTAAATTTTGCCTTGGTTCTACCCTAAAAGTGTTTCTGGATTACGGGCCAGGCAAATGCGTGTGCTTGACTCTTTGTGTGCGGCAGAAGGTATGTTCAGACAATCTCCCATCACAAAGAAAGCACAGTTTTTGATAAATAGAGCACACATCCTCCAAACCTGGTGTTTTGAAAGAGTGCCAGGCCAAGCATGACCAAGGTGTGACATCTGAGGATTATGTTCTTACAAAACTACGTAACATGGAGTCACTTTATCTGCAGCAGTGGTATCTGTTGAAATGCATTATAATCAAAATACAAGTGGGTTACAGCCCTTGAGAGAAGTCCAGAAAGCATCATATTTTTGAAACTAAATAAGTCCCAAAGCTGCTTTTGTGGCTTTCCAGACTTTGTGAACATTTCCATTACATCATACAATGCTAAAACTCACAATAAAGCACAAGCCTACTCTGCAGTACCATATTTAAATATTAGCCCAGCTGCAACACAGTCAGTTGAGATACTCCTTAATTTCATTTCTTAAAATATAAAATGTCCAATCAAGAAAGCAAGTGAATGCATTTCTGTCTGCTCTAATAGCCAAAATGCAACATTTGCTTTTTCTCTGCAATGCCTCTTTAAGGAACTATTTGTGGGCAGAACCCCAGCCTCCATGTTGCTATCTATGCCTAAGTGATTTTATTGGTTCACAAACTAAGTCTTTCAATTAAACCTGGTGTCATTAGGCTTTCGTGAGACTCTGGTTTGCACTGCCTCTATTGAGTGACTTACTACCCGAGACTGGAGTAGTTAGTACCCAAGAAACCCTATCAAGCAAGCCTTCAAAATGCTCCTGGTTGATCCAGGCTGAGTCAGACACATGGACTTAACACCTTAGCCTACAAGTTTCTGAATTTTCATTACATTTTCTCATTTTAACTTTTGGGTTTGGTTTTATTTTTTTGGTTACTTTGTGTATTTTTTTAACTAAACATATTTGACTCTCTGTCAAGTCTAAAAATATAAAGATATGTGGCTTTGTCATAAGAGTAGAAACACATTAATTTTAATTTGAAGAAGAAAATGTCATGAACCTATTTACTTTAATATCAAGTTGTAATGGGAAAAATTAAATGAAGAAAAAGCTTTTCAAATGGACAGTTTAAAAGTATTTAATATCCTCCCTCTCTGCACCCTTGAAGATACATGGAGCTAAGTTAATGGCAGCTCAGAGTAGAATCTTGCTCAATGGGAATTTTCCATTATTCTCAACAAAAAAAACCCTAGTACTCATGGGTTCTGACAAAAGTAATAGTTATGAGAAACATATGACTTTAATAATAAACTAAATCTTAGGTCAAAAATCTAAACTGCAGCTGTGTAAGCGAGGGCATCAAGTCCAGATGCAGCCGTAGCAGCAGCTAGGGTTGCCCTGCCCCTCTGCTCTTCTACACATTGGAAAACGCTCTGGTCCTCATCAACAGTGTCCTTCTTCACCCCAACAGAACCAGAAGGAACTCATCAGCATATACAACTCAGGCTCAGCCAGCAAGAGGTGTAAATCTCATCTTGATGTTACATGGGCATATGCACCTCCATGGAGAGCACCAAGCCCACCTCCCCTGCTAAGTTGCCCTATTTAAGGGGATTATATAAATAAGTCTTCCGTGCTGTTCAGAGACACAGGGCCCACAGCTAAGTTCTCCTACAAGAGCTGTTTATTTCTGTCCTCCTGGATAAACAAGTAACTCTAACTCAAACCTTTTGAGATAATTCTCATCCAGCTTTATTTCCTCTTCATCAGGAGCTTTTCCATCTTCTTTTCACCGTAAGTACTATAGCTTTGCTTTGAGCTCCATAGCTAGCAGTGTTATCAGGCTGAGAAAAAAAAAAAAACAACACAACTAGCACCTTCAGCACTCCATATATCTCATCTGGTGTAATCAGAAACACCTGTCACCTATGAGCTGAGGTTTCCACATTATGCAAATCTGCCAACTTGATGTAGTTTATGCTAATTAGTAAAATACTCAAGCTTTCACTTCTCAGTTGCAAGGCTGTATCTTAGCGTGTATGAAGTGTGGGAAAAGAGAGATTTCACACAGAAACATCTCCCTTTGTTCTAGTTTTTTTGGCAGGAGATATTCAGGGCCTCTGGAGGGACTGGTTCCCTGAGCCAGAAAATCAGAGTCCTGTGGACAGAGCGACTATATCCACCAACATGCTTTATAAATCCTAAGCTCTTTTCAAAGCTTCACTGATAAAGAGACCAACTCTATCCTTAAAAGACTATTTTGTGGAAGGGTAAGGGCACCCCTTACACACTCTGTGTTTCTCCGTAGGCTTGTAAAGGTGCCCGATGCTTCACAATGAAGCTTTCTCTATGAAAAAGGTAAAGAAAATGTGTAAAGCTTAGATATTGCAGCCTCTATAGATCTGTTTTAAACACCTTGTTCTTGTCTGTGGTTGTTGGATAATGGGTACCATAGGTGTGAAATTCTGTATCAGTTGCAAAAGTACCATGTAATGCGCTAAGAATTTCTTGAAGAGTTATTCTGATTTATACAGTGAATTATCCCTGTTCTCCCATTCACCAGAGCTGAGATTCTGACCCCACACACAGACCATCACAGGCCCCTGTTTGTGGGATCAGAGCTTTTCCTACTTTTATCTGCATTCCCTCCTCCTGTCTCCCTCCTCCCATCTCTGCTTCTCCTCTGTGTTGCACTCAGAAGGTCTGAAACCAGAAATCAGCCTTACTGCTCTGCATAGCCACATAACCTGAAATTCCACCAGCACTGGGATTTGTTCCAGTTGAGAACTCTGAGTTCAAAATAGACCTCCTTATGTGCAACTGAGGGTAACTCAGTGCCTGGTCTAATTGTCAGGGGTGTAGGGTTGCGGGTGTAATTAAGGGGAGATTGGAGATGGCCAAGGCTGTAAATCCTCCACTGTCTGCTTGAGGAGATGAGCACTGAAGCTGCCTGGATGCACGCTGTTTGCCAGCTTAACAGCATGTTCATCTTGGGTAGGGAGCATATCCTAGGCCTTCGACACTCACAACAGGAAAAATGCTAGGGAAATTGGATCTGGGACCCAATAAACACCACTGGTTCGAGATCTCATTGGGGTGAGGAGATGTTCTCCAGTCCTAGGTGTCCAAAATCACTCCTCTCTTCTGAATATCTGATTGCTCTGGATTTTCTCCTACCGTTTTTGATATAAGTAGATGAATGATTTTCTATGTGTTTTGCAGATTTACACCACTTCCACATCTTGAAGAAACAAATGTTTTACCTCAGCTAGTTTTGAATTACTTTTCATTCATGACTTTCTTTAAAAACAAAGGACTGCATTTAGACCTGAGCCTGTTCTGTATGTGGTTCCTTTTAATCCACTGACAAAATTCTACTTTTGACAGCTATAATCTAAATGAAGGAGGAGAAACACAAGGAATTTGCCACCTCTTAAAGCAATTTCATTCCACAACTTAAAATGGTTACTAACCCCTGCAACACTTAATTAATTGAAATGACTCTAGCTGTGGGAATCTGTGGTGAAGAGGTCTCTAATAGTTACATGCAATTTGACCTGGAATTCAGTTAGAGCTAAAAGATACTTGAACAACATTTTTCAAGGAATGAAAAATAAAGGCCTTGTTGAATTTAATCAGTCATCCACGTTTCTTTTTTCTCCTGCCTCTTGTTTTCCCTCAGGGATTTGCTGGACATAATTTTTTGCCAGCTGATGTACACAAAGCACCTGCCTAAGCACAACTTCAGCTTCAGAAGAGAGATGAAACAATAGATACAAGACCGGAGGCTTTGTTATTCAAACTCCAGAAAAGTCAATGTCATTAACAAGTCTAACTCCACTCCAAAATAATTCTTAGCTGATGAGAATGACTCATGTAATAGTTATAACGATGGTAGCTCTTTGTAAGAGACACTCCCTGCTCATTTATATTTATGATAACAAATTGTGATATCCTAGCCTGATTAATGAAGTTTGTGCTGCACTGTATCTCTCAGAAAGGATTCCAACAAGTCTAATGAATCAAAGACTCCAGCAGACATGCAGGAATTGTTTTGCTCATGGCAAAGACTTGCCTGATTCAGATACAGCTCTTGCTGTATTTACAAGCACTGGTAAGAAGGGATTCAGAAGCGGAGGGAACAACACAAAAAAGTTATATAGGAAAGTATATTGGCATCACGCAAACTACATCTGATCAGAAGAACGGTTCTAATAAGGAAAAAGTCTTTTGCAATAAGTGTTGAGGCACTGGAGCAGGTTGCTCAGAGTTGTGGTGAAAGCCCCATCCTTGGGGACATTCAAGACCAGGTTGTACCAGGCTCTGAGCACCTGATCTAGCTGTGGGTGTCCCTGTTTGCTGCAGGGGAGTTGGCCTAGATGACCTTTAAAGATCCCTTCCAACTCTAAGGATTCTATGATCTTTAGTCCAGATTGCAGCCATGTCCCTTATTGCTAACACTAGGATGCACAGGGAATCACAGGCTGCATGATTTTTTTCCTCTCCTGTTTGCTAAACACCTCTAGGTTCCTTCAGTGTGAGCTGCTGCTGTGTTATGGTTGTTCTATCCAGCATATAAGTTGCACTAGGCCTGACTAAATGCCAGTGAACAGGGTGGGGGGGAGAAGCAGAAAGTGAATAGGAAAAATGCCCAACATACAATTATATAAGGTGTTCAAACCCAGTTGGATTTTGATATGAACTATCTGTAAAACAAGGACCTACAGAAAGAGCTGCCTTATTAAAACTAACATTGAATCTCTCAAAAAAGATGTCACAGCTGTCCATTCTAACCTAGATGAAAACCAATACAATTATATCAAGGTATACTGAGGAACCCTTGGTGCTATAAATAATAATAAAGGGTAAATAATAAAAAAATAAAACAGGAGCCCCACAAGTGAGATGTTTTAAATGAAAGGTGATGCACTGTGAACTTAACACACTAGCCCTTTAGCCTTTCTGTTAACAAGGTAATCTGATTGCCATTGATTTTTTTCACCTCTGTTACTAAGAAGGTGATGGAATGGTGTCCACGCAGATGTATTGAATCAGATACTAAACAAAGAGCAACATAAAGAACAATTATCAGCAGCCTCGCCTTCAGCTTGCTGATTATGACATTACTGAACAGACAAGGTCTGGGTGACTTAAACCAAAAGGAAAAAAAAAAATAAAAGGGAGGGAGGAAACTGATATATGTTTACTGTCTGTCTCAGTAGAGACAGTTCTTTGCCTGTACTAAAATATGCATTTTGCCTTTGCAGCTATATAGGTGTTGGAATGTGATCTAGCTAATTAATTTGATCACTTTACAGAAACAAAAATAGTGCAGGGGCAAGGGTCAGCCATTAGTTTACATTTTTTATCCTACATAGAGGATATCTTGGAAGTTCTGTATGGAGAATTCTGTGTTTATGGTTCTGTCTGTCTCAGTATTACTGGGCTTAAGTATTGTCTGCATGATGATTAGGCAGATTTCTCTAAGGGTTTGAGAACACACAAGCCACTATGAGGTTTGGAGCTCAATAGGCTATTAATAGGTGTTTATATAGCCACGTTTGAATAACATACAGAGGAATGGTTGGCCAGATTCTTGCAGGGTATAAAATGAGAAAACACCATGCATCCACGTAGCTCTATCGATTTCAAAGCAGTTGGGCCAATTTGCAC
The DNA here is from genome assembly GCA_016647715.1 of Pavo muticus. Taxonomy (NCBI): domain Eukaryota; kingdom Metazoa; phylum Chordata; class Aves; order Galliformes; family Phasianidae; genus Pavo; species Pavo muticus. Next base: position 2,577,902 of record JACDJE010000059.1, read on the forward strand.
AGGCTGAGAATCAGGACTGGATAATAGGAAGACTAATGCTGTAAACTCTAACCTTGTGGTATTAGATTTCAGTTTGTCCAAATGGCACAGGCTGTTCTACTTGCATTTCTAGCAATACACTTTTACCTGACCCAGCCTGTGTAAACAGCACAGTCAAGTAGCTCTAGTGCTCGGCTGCTTTTATGTACTGGTGGAAGTAATGACGCCTAGTAGGTAGTATTATTATTTTATGACATCAGCATAGTATGCCATTTCCTCAAGGGCAGCCCATATCCCTTGCCCTCCTCCATATTGGCAACCAACACTAATTGACTGTGAAAGTGGAGAATTCAGTGGTTTAAGGTGATCTCTTCTGAACTCCAAAACAGTTTGTGGATGGAAATCAGCTGAAGCAAAACATTGGTTCAATTACACTGTCAAGGGATATAGCTCCTGTACAACAAAGAGGTAAACACTTAAAGGAACCAATCCACTACTATGTATCACTGATATTATCATTCTCCTTCAGATGTGGGAATCGTGTGAATTAATAAAGGCCAACATTGATGTCATCTGGCTAAAAAAAGCCACGGTGAACTTCTCTTGCTGTGAGGAATGAGTGCTACTTGTTTGGTCTGCATGACACCCCAGCACTCTTGCTCACAAGGGTTAGCAACTTCCTCTGTCCAGCTGAGGAAGCCAAAGCCTGCAATTCACTGAGAATAAGAAAGTTTTGTCCTTGACGTTATATCAAAAGGCTAAATTGTAATCTTCTTACTTAGGTCAAACAAAACTTTCTCATCTCATTCCCTTCATTGGTTTATTCAGAACATAAAGCACTGCCTAGTATGAATAAAGAAGAGAGTCGTCTTATGCATTCAGCATCCATGCACCTCTGACTGTGTGTTTTTTACTGTGTAATAATTGATGACATCTTCCAAAGACAGCCTAAAGGACAGGTACATAAACTGCAAGAATCCAAATGGACATACCTTTAATAGGACCTCATGCTACTTACACTGTTCCCACAGAACCCTAATTATTGTAGAATATTTACCTTTGCTTATAAGGGGGATAGCTGGTTTATCAGATGTGGATGAGACTACTGAACAACAATTTACTATGGCTAAGCACACTGTGGACTTTCTTCTTGACAGCTGAATACTGACTAGTGAAGTTGTACACTTTCTTGTCATTGAGAAAAAGATCTGTTGATCATTCTGGAATGGTTACTTATTTCTTCAGCTTGGGGAAATAAATGGAGCTTCTAGGTTGTGCAGTTAATCCAAAGATCATCATTTTAACATTCTGTTCATCGAACACAGAAATTAATTGGACCTGAGGATAAGGGTAGAAAACATTGACTGGAAATTATGATAAACTACTTTGTAAAACAAATCATCAGATACACAGAGGATGAGAGGATGCCCATATTTTAGACTGTTTCATACCTCCTAAATCTGATATAATCTCTTCTCAAGAAAGTTCATCTGTGATATAACAATGTAAGGTCCAAGAATGCAGCAAAAGTCATTACCTCAACATGTCAGAGGACATAATGTTACCTGAAACTGCAGCCAGGAATAAACAGAAAATAATGAGGGGGGAAAAAAAGCATTTAGTCCCTTCTAAAGAAGACCTAGAGATTTCTAGAGCTTGTAGCACAGGTTTTGTAGTAGCATCTTCATCCAGAAGAACTACAGGATTTGGATTTTTTAGAGACTCACTCTTCTGTTGGAGATTGGAAAACTGCTACCTTTTCTTCCAGAAGTGAAGCATGTCTAGATATAAGACACTATATGAAAAGCTGAAAGAGTGATCACATCTCCACAAAATTAGTTGTTTTCTGATATATGAAGGGAAAAGTTATGGCTGATTTCAGGACAAACAGTCTATGACATAGTTTTTATTTTGGAATATAGAGGAAAATAAAATACGAATTACTATTGCTAATGAGTTACTCACAAGGGAAGAATTCCATACCACATACCCTTTTGAATACTCATGGAAAAACAGGCTACAATGTAATTAAAAAAAAAAAAAGATGATATCACAGTAAATCAATTTGGAGATTCCAGAAAATTACTGGAACCCTCATATGTATAAATGGTAAAATCTCAGATTATCAGTCTCTCAATCTATGCTCGTCCACATGCCATCGCAGACAATGTGGGGCATGGGGCAGGTAAAGAGCATTAATTTGCTTAGCTGGCAAAAGCATAAGCAGAGCTTTTGCCAAATGTTAATTTGAACTGTGCTCAGTGAAAAGGACTACTTGCTTGGACCATGAAAATATTCAGAACTTGCAGATTAGAAAATTCCCAGTCATTTCACAACCCAAGGAACTTTGTCCATGAATCCCAAAGGATCCATCCTCTGGAAGAAATGAACTTAAAACAAAGGTCTATACGTTGAATAACTCAGGGGAAAAAAAAAATATGAAAAAAAAACCCTGCCTGTAACTCCAATTCCAAATGCATCTTCAGTTTGCTAGTGAAGTACTCCAAAGTAAAGTTAGAAGCTTGGACTGAATTTCCAGCTGAGAACTGCTCAGAAATTGAGAAAATAAGCCTTTCATAAAGAAGTTTAGCTTAGGGCGTTGATTAAGCATTTTTCCTGATTTCCTTCACTTCACTCCCAACTTCTGGCTGTGACCAGAGGCATAATTATTGTAATTAAGGCTGGTTATTGGATCCAACCCAAGATGTAAGAGGATATACCACGTATAAATATATCGTTCTTCTTAATTGTCTTCTATTTAAGAATTTCAAGGTGCTTTAAATTTAATCTCACAGCCCTTTTGTAAAATGACTTTTATGATCTTAGTTGGAAAAATAAAGAAACTGAGGTAGAGACAAGATTTATGTACGGTCGAAATAGAGATATGAAATAAATCAAACACTGGAAATGAGCTTCCTATCGTGTAGACTTGTCTTTGTTCTTTTTCCATTAGCATGGCTATTTTCTCAAACTTTTCAGCTCATCACCAACAGATTAAAGTGATTTGGGGAACCATCCAAGTTTCTAGATGTGATTTCCAACTAAAACAGAGACAATAAGCATAATGAGGCCAAACTTGTATGGACACCCAAAATCAGCATTGAACTTCACTCAGGAAGGAGGTGACACTTGGAGAAATCTGACCACAGGAGATGAGAAAAATAAATAAAATACCAGAATGGATAGGAGACCCTGACCAGAGATAAATGATTCCTCTCCTGAGATGTGTTTTTGTTTTATCACAATGACCTTTCAGAGAAAAGATGAAGCCAGCCTCAGGTAAAAAGAAATAGCCACATTTCATCTACGGTTAGCCTTTGCGACCTCTGAACTCTGCTTTTCTATCTGAACCTATTTCTATGCACCATTTCTCCTCGCCATAGATAAGAGACGCCCAAGTGCCAGAAAGAAACTTAGAGCTTTGGCACACAGCTAAGCAAGTCAGCATGACTACTCTTTAATTTGGGAAATTATCCCCCTTGATTTTTAACATCTCTCTCCTCCTGTGTGACATGAGAAGCTGATAAACTGTGCACACTGCACATGTGGGAGCTACACTTAAAAAACGAATTTCTCTTCATACCTGTGTATGTTGTGTGCAGATGCACATGTATGCATGCATTTGCACTACATCTCATTATCATATCATCGTTTTTCAGCTATCTCTAACACAAGAGCCAAGGGGTTTGGGAGCACACACAAAAAAAGAGATTTCTAAGAGAGCAGGAGATTGGGCCGGGGTCATCCAAAAGGGTAATTATTGTTAAATGTCAGGTTAACTCTGAAGGCCTCGACTCATCCAACTGAGAGCAGATTAGCCCAGATGGAGACATTTTCAACACGGTTCTGTCTGACCAATCAGCGACAGCTGGGATTAGCCAAATACCTTCTCTCATCTGCTTGCTCACAGAAAGGTCAGTTTCTGCTCATTGCTTCCCTTTTAAGATGTGCTTTTTTTTTTCTTTCTTTCTTTCTTTCTTTTTTTTTCTTTTTTTTTCTTTTTTTCTGTGTGTGTGGCAGCTATATGCAGGAAATCAGGGTTCTTTTATCAGCAAATTAAATATTCAACATCTAAAATGCACTTTTTTTTTTTTGAGAATCAACTTCATTCACTTTCAAGAGCACTTTTATCTTTTTTTTTTTTTTTAATGCTGCATACAGACAGATAAAACAAATACGTAGCTATCAGAACGTCAGTTTGTGCAAAGTGATGTTTCTTCATGGACTTCACTGGAGGTGTGTTGATTTTCACTCACTGAGAATTCGGCCTGGTATTTCAGCATTGTTATATGACCAATGTAGGATGGATTTTCCTTGCTCTTTTCTTGTTTTGCCTTCCTATAGGAAGTCTTTGGTAATTTTATTCTCAGCATTCATCTATTTTAGAGCTACAGTTCATGTCTTTTATCAGGGACACACACACACGCAACAACAACCCCACCAACCACAAGTTAAAACAAAACCAAACCAAACAAAGAACTCTCCCCGAAACCAACCCTGGAGTGTTTTAAAAACTAATCGTCTTTTATGTAAAGCCTCTTTTCCCAGACGGCTTAAATATGTGCAAACATAAAACTCAGTGATAAAAAGAACAGAAACTGAAACAAAAAATCACCTTCAGAATATGTTTTCCAGTAATTCAGCACAGGATCCCTAGAAAGATCTTTCACGTCTTAATTATTTTTACAAAAAGTGAGATCCCTTTCCTTCTTATTAATTTTGTTTCTGGATTTCCGATGCAGGTTTCAGGCAGATGTAACAGCAAAGCTATCTGAACATTTTCCTGACTTGAGTGTCACACTAAGATGCCTGTATAACATTTGGGTATAAAGGGACCTTTAATAATGGGATAGTCACACCTACATCCACTGTAATATATACATATTTTTCTTTCCATTTCCAGGGATCTTTAAAAAGGCATCAATGTCAAAGAGCTTTGGACTTCGCAAGAAGTACCATAGGGAGGGCAAGATCCTGATGGCTGACGATGTTTTGTTATTGATTTCTCATGCAAAGTGACTCAACCTGGGAAGAAATTGGATATTTCCTACAAGGGCAGAAATGCTTTCCACTACTGAAGGAATGCAGTGTACAAATTAGGAGTGCATTAATATTCTGCCTGAGGTTCTGGGAACTAAACAGGAGCAGCTGCTTGGTAGTCCTTGCTCAGGGTATCTGCCCCTGGTGAAAGTGGTGAGAAACCGAAAGAGGAAATGGAGATATGGAACACTGAAAAACAGTTTCTGAAAAGATGAATGAAAGTATGGGTTAGCATCCAAAAGGAAACTGGACAAGTCCTCATTTTAGGGTATGTATAGTGGAGTTAGAGACGCACCTGCAACACACATCGACAGACAACTGGACGTAGGGACTCACCAAGCAAGTTGTTCATCATGTCTTCTGCTTCTGCAGTTCCAAAGAACAGCCAAGTTCCTCTAATCTGGGCTGAAATTAGAACCCAATACACATAAATAATGGAATACTCCTACTAGGCTAGAACTGAAGTAATAATGGAGGGAAAATCTCAGGAGAATGGCTCTCCGACTCTAACCTTCAGAGATATGAAATGCATGGATAAGATCTCATTAACTGTCATGAGCTAAATCATGTCCTTGAATGCAGACCATCAATTGACACAAAGAAATGCAAGATCCAAAGCTTTCCTTCTTCACTGGCTGTCCAGATTTTGAGTCCGGGTATGGACGGAAACGTGCTGTGAGCACATGCCATGATGGAGCAGGAGCCATGCTGATCCCAACCAAGCTAACCTGAGGAGCACAAAGTAGCTGCTGGGCAGGAATACAATATTGCAAGCTCATTTTTTTTTAATTTTTTTTTGTAATGCACAAGGTCTCACACATCCATCCTATCTATATTTGGTTTAGAATAAAATGATTATTCTTACAATATTCATGGGAAAGGATGAAGAGAATAACTCAAATTTACATAGCAAGTTAAGAGCAAGTCCTGATTTCCTTTAACAATTCTTTTTTTGCCAATGAATGTCACTGATTCTCTGTTTGCCACAGCACAGTGGTTCCCTTTGCAGTATATATCCTTCACTCAGGCAGGTAGTATCATCAAAATCAATTATTATTTCAATTAAATGACCCTGTCCATCATCACCACAAATTAAATGGAACTACTATGCAAGCTGAAACCATTTATTCATTTAAAACACGTATCCACCATTGCTCTGCCAATTCTTTGGGCTCTACCTTCCATTTGTATCACAATGCAGCCAGGCTTCCTACTTCCTCATATAGAAGGGTTCTAACAATCACTGATAACCTGTGAATAATGCTGTTTTTACTACGGAGGCATTCCCATGTACAAAGCTCTATTGTACTATACTGATACAGAACTGTTTCTATGGCAAATAAAATTTTACTTCTCTCCATTGTATAGATACAAACAGAAAAGAGAAGGGTGAAATGATTTGCCCAATGGAAAATAGTAGGTCAGTAGCAGATTTCGGAGCAGAACCCAGGTGTCTGGAATTGTAGGCTTCCTGCCTACCCACTGGACCACACTAATTCCCAAGAAGAGCTCAGCCTTGTTATTTTTAAGCTTACTGTCCTACACAGATGCTCGTGCACTTCTTACACTGTGCTTCTAGGAAATTAACATATTTAATAATATGTCACATGCGAAAAATAAATGCCTTTGATCAATATTTGAATCAGACATACAGGGAAACCAAATTCTTTTTAGTATTCAGAGCTAAGCATCTTATCAAAGACCTGTTCAAAATATAACACAGCTTCATTATGCAATTCTGTTAATTTAATAAGCTACCATTTCAGTAATGGGAAATTTCTTTCCCAGAATCCCACCAAGAAAGCAAAGAACTGAGAGAGCTTTTAGTAAACTTGGAAAGTGAGGAACCTAAGTTAATCTGAATGTCAGGCCCAAAAAGCAAATTAGTTTACGCATGAATCTAGACTCGTATTTGGAACTAAATTCTAACCTACACATGTGCTTTGCTTCATGTACACTAAAATTTATGTCTCTCTATATAGACATATAGATATATTTCAAGTCAAGCAGAGAAGATTCAGTGAGATAATGAAGATAAGAATCCACAAGAAACAGCTGAGCTCTATTCTATTTTCCAAACCTCCCAAGTTGTAAAGTTGTTTAACAGAATTCATATTAATTTACTGCAGAGCTAATTTAATAAAAGAAAGTATTTGAGCAAATGACCTTCTTAATACAAATATAAATCATGGTGTTTGTATTCACACAGAGTGGGAACAGGCTCCACCACAGGATATTTAGAGAAGCGTAGAATGAACTTTGGGGTGCAAGGCTCCATTGGACTGTGGGTGTTGGTTTTGGTTCCCTATCAGCCCAATTTGACTGCCATGGGCTGGGGTCCTCTAACAGGAAACACTAAATCAGTTTGCTACGAGACATTCCCAAATGTGATATCCTAGTTCAACAGTGTTTTGCACTTCACTCCATGTCTAACCCAACCCCCCTATAATCTTTCATACATTTTGACACTCTTGCCAAAGGTGTCCTTTGCCTCGGCAGTGTTATAGCTGCTGGAAATCCTCCTGCAGTATTAAGGTCTCACCTGGTTGGATGAACACATCTCCTGCACATCTTTTGTGCTGCCCAAAGAGTAAGGTTTCAGAATTTGGTCTTCAGTGACTGCTCAGAGCATTTCAATGACTGTGATGCCTTTTTATGTATGTCATGGAATATCATGACATGGCTGATCTACTGACACACCCCATAAGACTGTCATTCACTGAGTCTTGATGAGAATTGCTTTGCCTGTTACATCTGAATGGCAAGAAAGGGCTTCTTCTATGAACGAGAGGGTTATGGCACTGTTAGTACTTGGAGAACTCTGTAAAAAGTGATAATCAATAGTGTAGCAGTGGTTAAACACACGTAGGCAAAGTGCAGACATACAATGATTAATGTCTTCAGTGCAGGCCAAGAGGTAACCAACAAGAAACATCTCCACGTGGTCAAGCTTGGTTCTTCCAATCCATAAATAAAGATATTTTTAATCCAGAATCGAAATATCCTCAAACTACTGTACTTCTCAGGACTCTAAGTATAAAGTAGTTATAAAACAGATATTACCATTGTAAAAATAGACTTAAATCATATACTGGAGTAACAGCCTGATGAATAAGAATTAACCAAATATGGTTTAAAATGGAAAGTGTTTTCTGTTCAAGAGCTTTACACTTTGGAGTGTCTAGAAGAACATCTAAGCCATCTAAACCAAAAATCTCCCAGTACTAAACAGTTAATATTTATAGGTAACTTTGTAATCATTACTATCAACAGACAAAAAGCTACAATAATCCGATTGCCATCACTTTAACCAAAGCCCGTGTCGTAAACCTTGTAATTTTCTGCTGTCATGCTCAGGCACTTTCAACACATTTAAATTAGAAAGGACTATGCTAATTTTGCTTCATAGCCAGGGTAATTGTTGTAAGACATAATTATCTTTTTTTTTTTAAAGGATCATTTTATTCTCCAGAGTTGTTTAAATTCAGTCTCAGTTACTGCTCGTCCTTTCATCCCTACACTGCATTCTGGCTCCCACCTCCATTAAATTATTCTTTTCATCTTCGTTAGCTGGAGACAACTTAACCCTCCTTTCTGATGGACATTTCAGGCCTTGGCACAACTCTATTAAAAGCAGGAAAGTATGCTAAAGAGAAATCTAGTTCTTTGTTTCCTTCTGACCTTCCTGAAGAGTTCTCAGAAGGTCTGACAGGTTAAGTCATCTTTGATGCCAATTTGAAGTTATAGCCCAGCATATAGCCTTCTTGAGTATTGCTGCATCAGAGCATTTTCTTAACAAAAGAAGCAAAGAGTTTAAGCTTGATAATACCGCAGTGCAACTACGCACAAAGAGAAAATGTGAACTTTCCACTAGATAAAGTTCATCAGGCAGGGCACTGCCTGCAACTCATATCCAAAACTTTTAGGCCAGAGAACCTGCAGTAGATGCACAGTCCATAAGTCCAGCCAGAAGATGGGGGACTGCTAATTGCTTAAGCCCACTTGTGCCTGCTCAAGCCATTGGCAGGCATTGCAGGTGAGAGCTGCTTTACAAACCACTTGCTTTGTGCTGCTGCTGAGAATATCGTATGATGTGTCCTTACAGCCAGAATTGACTGCTCCCTTGTTATCAGGGCACCTGGAGCTAGAGCTAAAGGAAACAGTCCTGAATGGAAATAACAGTGATACTAGTTACAGATTAAATGCTGAGAACTGAATGGAAGCATTGTTTGCAATCCAGGTGGACTGACATTGGCACCATGACATCTTCTGATGCCAAATGGAAGACCTGAGCACGAAAAGGTGAAACATTTAGGCTTGACGCCAGCAGACTTTGGCACATCATATACTCTTCAAAGCATGTCAGCAAGTCAGTTCCTGGGCCTGTTAAAAGGTATACCTCAGTAATTGAGAATCTGATGCCTCATCAGAGCTTCAAATGTCTCTTGCAGGGTTGCTCTAAAGAGTTTCCAGAAGACAGCTTTTTCTTTCTCTTACATGCTTTTTCTCTACTAGAAGTTCAATAGTATAGCAGGGGGAAATTTGTAGCAACAAAGGCTCAGTGATTGTTGCCACACATCAGTTGTTACAGATAGGGCTCATTAAGGAACATTCTCTGTGCTATAACATTGGCCCAAAGGAGGTGGTAAATAAGTAGTGCAGTTCCCTGGCCTTAGGGTCAGCCTCTTCTCCCTTTGTGTCTGTGGAACAAAATGTTGTTATGGGGGGTTTATGGTAGAAAAACTTCTTATTCAGTTCTTCAGCATATACCTACGTAACCTGATTTACAGATGTACAATTCAGCTGACAGTGATAACCCCACTGCTTGTTTTTGAGTGTCATCACCACCTTCTCATGTCTTTTTATTCTAAGGAAAAAAATATCTGCACAGTCTTTATTCTATTTCTATTCTGTGAATGCTCCCATACTGTCCTTGTCACCATTGCATCTGAAAGTTTTTAAGCTATTAACATGACTATCACTTACTTTGAGCAGTTTGTTCTTCTGTCCTCTCCCTAAAGGAGGATATTTGAGCAGCAGAATGGATTCAAACCTTTTGTAATATTGGTCATCATTACTAACCAAATAGTTACTAATTCAATTGGCAATAGTCAAATCTGGTTGTTGCAGTCAAGAAAACCTTACGGCACTTGATCATTTATTCATGTTCAACTGATCTCCATAATCAGCTGAAGAGGGAAGCTGGATCTCAAGTCTATATAGTTTTGTTTCTTGGCCGCACTTACACAGAGTTTAAACTCTTAAATGGAGAGAACAACAAAGATGGGTTGCCTAAATGATAAACTAAAACATCTCAGGGTATTCATCTGTGCCAGCACTGGCTGAGAAAAGGAATACTAATGAAGGAGACTGTTTCTAATTAGGAGCCTCTAACAGTGTCCTGAGACAAACAAGAAGTGAAAATTGTCTCTCTGGAAGCTCTGAACTCAGACGTTTTGTTTGTGTGCACACACATATGTATACACACACTGACACACAGACTTCATTTTCAAATGCCACGAGTCATTTATATCACTGTTAATAACTCTGATGAGTTACATGTGCAGTCGCCGCTCCAGGCTCTGTGCCTCCATGTTCTTACAGCATCAGGGGTTAACTTAATTCCTGCTGCAGTTGTCATGCTGGAAACACCTAAGGTTAAGGAGAAATGCCTGGGACCAGGCAGAAGTACTGAATCCTATGATGCTGAACCGAGCAGAAGACCTTGTCATCTGCTCAGTCCCAAGTGCTGTTTGGAAGCACTTGTAAAAAGCCAGGCCCCATATTAACATTCAGCACTCACTCCTCTGCTCAGCAGGAAAAGCTGAGGTTGATGTGGTTACTGGTACTTGGACTCCTCATGCAAAATAGGAAAAGATTTTACAACAGCCATTAAAAGTTCAATCAGAGCATTTCTGCTGCAGCCTCAAAATACAGTCTCATGGCAATATCCATCTTCCAGAGGATCTTCTTCAATCTGGAGAAAGTATCAGATTCTGTTCCCTTCACTCAATGCTGAGTGATAAGATAAAAGCCATCAGAGGACAGAGCAAGCTGTAAGTCTCTGTTGAAGTGCATAACAGGAGACTGCCACATTTCCTTCTGTCTGAACTGCCCCCTTCCTCTCTTCCTATCCACTTTGACACCCAGTGCTCTGTTATGCCAGGGAAACTGTGAGTATATGGACATTTATCAGGCAGCAAATAATCCCCCACGTTATTTGTAAGCATGTCATTTCCAAGAGGTATTCTGGGTTGTTTAACAACGTGCAGTGCTTTTGTAGCTGCAAAAAAGGTCCTATGGGCCATTAAGCAATCGTTTATTGGTTAAATATCTCCATTCTCAGTAATGAATTGCTATTTTGAAAGAACAAACATCTCCTTTCAGCTTAATTTTCAAATTTTGAGGTCACAATGATGTGTGCTCTGGAGAGGGAATAAAGTCTGGGACCATGACATTAATACACTCCCAAATTTTATTTCCTTCAACAACTGTGGCTAGACCTCCAGTACATTAATTTCCTTCCTTTTTTTGAGGCCTCCAGCATCTCAAGGAGAGAGATGAGTGGCTTCACTACTCCTCTTGTCTGCTTAACTCAGCTGACACTGATTTTTTACCAGCAGTGAGATAAACACTGAGTTTTTTAATTGGGTGTTGCAAGCTCTGCCCTTACAGGCTCTTGACCATAGAACAGCCACGAGGATGATTTTCTTTATTGTTTTCAGTTTTATGTTTTATGCTTTTCTTTTCTTTTTTTTTTTTTTTTTTTTTTTTTTTGTGGGTTTTTTGCCCTTTTTTTTTTAATTGAAGAACAACAGTCTTGGACAGACTTGGAAAATTTATTCCCTTGTTTGTTCCGCTACTAGAACTGATTTTGCAGAAGTGTCTTAAGAATAATAGTGTTTTTCAGTGCATTTTTTTCATTTGTCTGAAAGATGTGCCCTTTGAGAATGAAGGAACAGTTTCTGTAACCTCTACAATCTTTCTTTCTTCTTAAAAGAGTCCAGAACTTCTCCAGCATCCATGATTCTGTTTTTTTGACCCCAGAGGACTTCATGCCCTGCAGTTTTCTATACTAGCACCTCAGACTGCTTTGCTGACTTGGACAAAGTATGTTTAGCCTCATGCTGCAGGTGAAAAACCTGAGGTGTGAAGATCTAAAGTGCTAGAGGTAACACTGCTGAGAAGGGAAGATAACTGAGCAGAGCCAGGTCCATGGCATGTGGTCAGACCCCACACACTATGGATGAACCAACATGAAACCTGCGTAACTACTGTGTTCCCAGCCTCCCCTCAACCCCAGAGGTTAAAATCTAGTTTTCTATACTTTGCAATGAATGGGATCACTAACAAGATTGAGGAAAATGTGGTTAAATGGGCAAAGCAGGTGCCTTTGATTCTATCCCTGGCTCTACCATTTAGTTTCTGGGGTGGCCTCTGGCAAGTCTATTTCTCTTTTTTCTCCCTCAGACTGTTAATTTACAGTCTCTTTTTAGCCTGAAGGCACAGTGGGGCAGTGACAGTCTGCAAAATGTTAGTCCAGATCCTAGCACGATGACTCACTACACAGAGCAAAAACTCTAAGGCACAACCATAACATTATTTTTATTCTACTATTCATTACCCTCCCTGTGAGTGCCATTGCAGCTGTTTTTGCAGAAGAATGAGGAAACAAATTCTGAACGACACACTGGGTTTTGTAGCTACATTTTGACCATTTGCTGTGTTGGAAGGAATAGTTGAGGCAGTTGTTACATGCATTTGAATATTACTACTCCTCTAGTCACTGTTATTAAAGCCCACCTTATCTCCAGGGAAAATAAGTCCATTTTGATACAGGACCTGCTAGGGTCAGTGGAAATGAGTAAGGTCTTTGGAGAATCTACATAGCTGTGCATGCCCACGTTTTGGTGGCATGCACAAGGACAGTGCCAGCAGTAACAGCAGAGGACAGTAGGAGCTCCATTGCTTCAGAGAAACCAGAGACCCAGTGCCACTGCCACAGGGGTCGTATTTAGAGGATAAAAGGCAGTAACTCAAGGTTGATACCCGCATAAGAGAGAGGCCTTTCCAATCCAACAGAGGAGTATCAGTATGAATGAGGTGCATCTCAAGCTGCTGGTTTCCAACTAAGTCACTTCTAGTTTCCAATTAAAGCAGAAGTAGTAACAGTATGAGCAGGGGAACAAACCTTTGGGAAATGGTACGAGCACCATTTCCCCCTCTCCACTGTGCATGGGTGTGGTTGTAGGGCAGAGTTCCTGCTGGTGCAGGAACCCTGGGTGCAAACATCACCCTGTGCAAGCACAGTTGGGTCAGAAGGCATTGAAGCTGTCAGTGTTAAAGAAGGGTCTCTTGGCCACCAGTGAGACCCCACATGTTGGAGAAGTGCGTAACAGAAAGATACCTGCATTTACTTGAGCCCCTAATAAGCATTTGTGAATCCAAAGTACGTAGAGTGATGGAGTGGTGAAGTGCTGACACTACCTTAACTCACTGACTTTTTACTCAAAAGTTATTTTGCTGTGCAAACAAGCATCAGGAAGACCACCTATTGATTCGCTTTCCTCCCTCTAGACACTTACACTCTATCAAGCAGAGAGCAAAAGAGAGAGCAGAAAGGAGAGAATGGATCTGTTATGCGGCACAGCAGAATCTGCATCGTCTGCATGCTGGAGAGGAACGCTTCCATCTTGCTCCGCAAGGGACGTTTCCCTGCGTACAGACACCACGTCAGAATATACCATCTTTCTCCCGATTAACTCATTGGAAGGGGCAAAAGCCAGCTCCAGCCTCCCCGCTTGGATTTAACCTCAATGGGTTAACTTCATAAAACTGCAGCTCTTTATTCCAGCCTGCGATTTCCCATCATACTTTAGGACCAGCGAACCGTCCCTTCATTGATGGCACCTTTTGGCTTCACAATAGAAGCCAATTTGTTAGAATTCTTCACAGGTCAGGGGCTGTGTGAAGATGTGGAGGGCGCAGCAGTGGCCGCTGGAAAATGAAGTTGTATTCGCTTGGCAAATTATACGTCTGCTGCACTTTATGGGCCTTGATTTCCTTTCCCCTCTCCCTCTCCCCTTCCACCCCCCTCCCTCCTGCCCCTCCCTTATCTTCTCTTTCTTTTTTTTAAATCGGAGAAGCGTGTATGTGAGCTATCGTCACATATCCAGTTAATGTAGGTTAATAGATTGATTCCAGTGACACGGATCATAATGAACAGTAAATTGTTTTATCTCTTAAGTCTTATTTGGTCAGCCAGGAAAACATATGAGGTAATATGGCTTGGACTAAATGGACCGTATAATAGATCTCCCTCTAAAGAATAAGGACAGGGGTGACAGCGCCTCTTATGATTAATGAAAATAATAATGGTCCTGAAATTGAAATTTTTCTAATTTTTTTCCTTCTTCTCTCTTGGCTGCCACCAAAAACTTCAGCCAGCAGATGATTTGTGCACAATAACCACCTCTGACTTCTTCCTCAACTCCTAATACAAGTTTGGGGAGTGCTGGGGAGGGAGAGTGGAAGAGGGATGGATGGTTGCCTGCATTTCTAAGAGCTCGGCTCAGCAGCAGAGAAGCACATAAACAGACACCGTTTGCTTATAACCTGGGATTTAAAGCAAGTGCTTTATGAGCAAGTGCTCATAACTTGCCCAAACATGGGATGTCCAAAAGCATCCAAGGGAGCTGAGACTGGAACATTCACCTCATTAACGTGCTCTGAAAATACCAGGTCTTAAGCATTCAGACACATCTGCTTGTTTATTTATGTAGGAGCCCCTTTCCTTATTGCTTATGTGCAGCATTCAGAATGATTCGTCATTATTAATGAATATTTACACTTGTTCAGTGTCAGTGCTGCTTGCCATAATAAATGTATAAGAAGGTTATTCCCCAGCTGAAGAATCAGGTTTTGGCAGAATCAGAGCAGTTAAAGCAGTTTGTTCATTTGTTGTATGTAGGAGTTTGACCAAAGTGCTTCCATTTGGCTAAAGAGCTTTCAAATGAGACTTGTGAGCATTTATCTTGAACAGCATCAATGACCAGACAGACAGCATAAGAACTCTGTCACTCATAGATGGATAATCTTAATCTAAGGACTATTAATAATGAGCAAAACAAACCCAAATGGGAGCAGTAAGATATGTGTGCAAGTATCAAACAGTACAACACAGGATGACCAGAACAGCCTTTCAGGGGCACTGGAGAACATATGTGTGTGTGTGCATGTATAAATCCCTCACCCCTTCTAGTAAAGCCATAAGTGAACAACAATACAGCACTGAATACAAATTTAATCCACAGTTCTTCCTGCAATAAATTAATATAAAGTAAAACAAAAACTTTGTTGATCTTGAGATCTGTCCCATGGAGCATCTTCTGATATGAGCACGGCAATGAGTCAGTGTACATATGGCCACTTACAGCCAGATCTGGATTTTGCACCCCTCACTATTTTTATGGTGCTTATACTTTTTGATTCTTTCTTTCTTTTTAACCTAATTCTGTTTAAGACTATAACAAACAACAGTAAGTGCCTGGTCCCTTTTATTCCTCTTTTATTTTTCTTCTTTATGGCTTCTTTGTTGTATCTGATTTCACTCTTATAGGATCAATAAAAGGTTCACAACATTGCAAAGTTTCGGAAACCAGAAATTGCACTTAACAAGTGGGATAATAGGGATTGTTTCCTGATGCTTCTGCAGAGAAGAATCCTTTTTCTCTCTCTCTTTTTTTCATCTTCCAATATCTAATCTCAGTATCTGCAGTCATGCTTTTGAGTTTTACACTGGATGTCAGCAGGCAACCAGTTCAGACATTCAACTCCTCTGGATTAACATCAAGCTCTGCAGTTTGGGTACATTAGCAGTAGGGTCAATCACAGCATCAGGAAGCAGTCTGTGCAATAAAATAAATAAATAAATAAACGAGAAGAATAAAAGGAACCCTCTGAACTTCAAGAGTCTGGAAAACCCAAACTGAGACTAAACTTCATAAATATCCCTAATCTCTGGTTTAGAAGCCAAGATTGTTTATGATTCATGGCATTTGATGACATTTAACAGCATGCAACCCATTACAGCCCTTAAGTCATTACACAACACGGCAGAAAATGTCATCAGGTGCCACAACAAGAAGGCAGGTTATTGGAGGGGCAAGGTTCAGTTCAGATTAGTTCAGACTTCTGACAGATGCTAGCCCAGTTCCAAACCCAAATTCTGTTTGTCAGCTTTATCTCTCCAGCAGATCATCCTGGCTTCTCTTTATGTTGTGCAACTTACTCCCTCACAGCTCAAAATTCAAATTCCCAAATCATTATTTTTCTATTTTTATTAATGGACTGAATTATTTATTTTTCTATGACAGACTGAAGTCAATCTGGACCCTTTCTGAATAGGCAGAGAGGTACTTCTATCTGACACTATCCCACAGTAATTTGGCACCTCAAAACACTTCTGTTGGGCCTCATTGGCAAACCAGGTCTGAGTAGATCACACCATCCAGTGTCAGGCATCAGTAAAGGAACCAAAAGGGTTAGTGAGTGACAGTAATGTGTGTGAATAACACGCTTCATAGCCATGTTTCAGGGCAGTACAATTAACCTTAATAAAGTTACCAGCATCTGGAAACAAATGGGGCATTAAAAATCTGTATGAAATATTTAGCTGGAGATCTTATAAACAGCGGAGTGTGACAAACCAAGTTCTAATCATCTGCAGTAGGGGAGAATTTGCTTCAAAATAAAGAAAAGTTACAAAAATTCCTGGGAATAAACTTCAACAGATAGCGAAGAGAAGAGTTTCGATATTGCTGCATTGGTTTGGAGAGCCAATTTCAGAAAGCATCACCTGCAAATACTGAACAAGAAGCACTGACTACCAATAACAAAATCCACACTGCTGAGAAGCTGAGAAGTTCCACCATTTATGTGTTTCTTTAGTGCCTAAACCCTACTAATGTTTCAAATCAGAGTAGAAATTTAAGAGAAGTGTTGTGGGGATGTTCTCATTTTTGATGTTAAAAACAAGAGAAGCAACTACGGAATGCCACAAGAGTAAGTATTATGGGTAAGTAGATGCTAACATAGGAAAACAACGAATCTTTGCAGCCTGAGAAAATTTTCACTTTTGGACACCATTTTGTGTTTCCAGTTGATTTATCTGAACCAATTTAGACTCCTTATCACTAATTATACGTAAGCTATCTTTTAGAAACTTTCAGGTGGCCTAAAGTTACATGTAGTAAAGCCCAAAAGCAGCATTCTCATCTGCTGACATTGTGTCTTGTCTACTCAAAAATACAACAGTCATGTATAACTAGCTTATTTATTTTGGGGAAGTCTTGGGGCATAGATATTTGATTAATCTCTATATTTTGCATAGTAACAATATACACGTATCATGTACTTGTGACTTTCTCTTCTATTTAAGAGGCGGGTATATATACACATGTACACTGAACATAGCACTGCATTATTTTGTCTCTTGTTGAAGAAAAAAGATATTAAAAAATCCAATGACTGATTTTGCGTCTAGAACCAAGTTAAATATTTTCTTGTCAGTATGCTCATAACTTCAGACTGCAGAGGTCATGGCCTTGACTTTCTCCTTCAGATGGTTTGTGAGTGGAATGTCCTTGAGATTAAGATTCCCTTTGTTTTCCTTGGGAGGGGCTTTGCTTACACTGGCAAGCAGCTGAGACTTGCCAAGGTCCTCCAGACTCTGTTTATTAGATTTTTATCTTCTTATCAGAGTCTTCCTCCTTAAATCATGTCAGCATTTTACCACTCTTCAGGGATTCCTGGTGTTTTATTGTCTCTGAACTGCTTGGGAGGTGGGGGTGAAGGAAGATATCCAAGCAAAAATAACATTTATATAATGGCAGAGATGGAAAGACACAACTCTCTCCTTAAGCTTCTCATTCTGACCAAAGGTACCGATAACTGGCCAGGTTCTACAGATTTAATTAAATCTGTATTTAAACAAACTCCGTTGATTTTGTTGAGAGTTTTATGCCTGGTGAAGGACTTTATAATTTGGTCTGGAATTCCTTCCCAACTCTGACATGAGAAAAATCCAGTACAGTTGGTTATTGTCATTACATTGTTTTTCCTGGCAAAGCGGAATTTATTTTTGTTATTATTTTCACATTAAAAGGTCCATTGTGGCTTAATAATACTTATTAATATGCAATCTTCTGGATTTAATTTCTACTAAAATCATCAATGTCTATCATTTAAAGATGATTCATATGAGTCTACATATTACTGGTTTAGTGTGTATAAATGCGTATACTCAAAAAGAACATAATCTTAATTTTATCTTCAATTAAAAATTTTAAAGATCTATAAATCTTTGTGTATAGACTCTCCCAAATCTGCTTTGGATTAAACTAAACACAAAAAAAATTCCTTTTTCCCAAGGTCTCAGCCAGGGAGTGAATAAATCCTTATCATAAACAAAGCAAACGTAGGACATTTCTAGACTGAGAGCTTTAAATGGTGCAGGGGAATGTAAATGATTCATGACAAAGACATAAGCAAATCACAGTTTGTTCCACCTGTGCCAACAGATTAACAGTGGCTGAATCTCAAAATGTTTGAAAGCACAAAAGTTTATGGTGTGAAGTTGAAGGCTCACTTTCAGTTCTAAGACGTTGATGAAGAAGTTAACCCTTTTGGGAAGGAAGAGGAATCCAAAGAGAAAATTCAACCATTGGTTCAAAATATATGAACAAGTCCCCACATGGCGTAAAACTGTATATCATCATTAAAGATATTCGCCTGTTGGCATCAGTTAAAGATGCGCCCAGTCTGGTAATATAGCAATGTGTGTATTAGATATGCATAGACAGACAGACCAGATTTGTACTAGTCTTTGAAATATATTCATCTTGGGATTGCTGTCACACTTTGTCAGGAGAATGAATCAGTGGGACTGTTCATACTTTTCTGCTTTAGGTAACTATTCTTTTGATAATGAATCTTTAATGATAATTGCTCTTCTAAAGAGAGCATTTTCTACCCTTGTTAAACCAATACTTTCTTGTGGAAATGTGCTTAACATTAAAGCTTCAAGACTGATGTACTTTTCCAATTGATAAAGATCTCAGTAAAGGACAGTGACCTGAAAATTTGGGATAAGTTGTCCAAAACACAGAAGATAAAAATTAACTGTGAAGAAAGATGTATGAGATGGTATTTCTGATGTTCTCTACAAAGTATTAGAGTAGCCTCTTTAGTTATAAGGCTAAACTTTACCTTAGATAATCTACTATTCTTATTAAAATGAGTATGAAAATATTTTAGCCATTTTTCACATGGGCAATGTAATGCTTCAAAATACTTCAAGTCTGGGGATAAACATACGTTATATCATTCCATGATTTGGTAATGAATCTCAGTGACCATTCAAAAACAGTATCTTTACAGACACAACACAGTTCTGATAAGTTTACTTATGACTACCTGAATTTTGCAAACCAAATGAGCTACAGATTTGAGCCCGAAATGGCAGGACAGGGAATGGAAACAGATACCACCATGCATGTGGGTAGATCACTTTGCAACCTTGAGCGTGAAAGACTGCATAACAAATTGTGAAACGTGATTCTGCTAAGCTTCTCTGACAACTAGCAAATACTAGGACTGTTTTGGCTTTCATTTATTTTTAAGAGTTTCAATGATAAAGGACAATTGGAGTCCACCGTGTTCCCTCTCCTGCCATTGCTTCACAGAGATGTGCCCTCTGTATATAACAGAAGGAAGCATCAATATTTTACTAGCAAGTTGTTAGAGCCAAGTGCAGGAACTGCTGCAGCATGTGCCTGAGATGCAACTCGTACAGTGAAAGTGTATTTACGGGATGGAACATGTGATTTTAATTGCAAGTATGTTCCTTCTTCCCTTTAAATTCCTTGTGTTTTCACATATACCATTAAAAGATTATCATATGAGCTTTCTGTGCACTCTTTGGCATGTCTTCCAGAATGAGAGGAGAAAAAAATCCCTGCTAGTGCCAACAAAATCACATACCAAAAATGAAAAACAGATAAGGCAGCAGATACAGCATGAAGTGGAGTGGGAGGAGGACTCAGATAAGAGGAGATCCAAACTCTTAGGCTTTCTACACTCCACTCATTCTTTTACAGACTTGCTCTTATCCCCCTTTTTTTAACTTTTCTTTCTACTTTTCTTTCTTTTCTTCTCTCTCTTTAGGATCCTCTTTTCTTCATTATCTGACTTCATGTCTCCAAATTCCAGGCATTCAGTTCTACTGCCCAGAAAAGGATGAGGGGTTCAAAAAGGGGCATGGTGACTTCTACTCATGTGTTTGAGAGAGAAAGTGTCTTTCTGGGCAGCTGAGCATTGCCTTTGAAAGTGCGGAGGGAATAATAGTGTAGGCTTCAAGGCATTAGGCTTAATAACCCTCAATAATTCAGGCTTCTGGATTTATGTGCACCATATAAGAAAACTTAAAATGATTTTACTATTTAAAAAATTGACTGTATTTTTAATGAGCTCACTGTATATTTCAGTGGGAAACATTCAGTCTCCTCTTTTCTGCTTCAGGCTGATGGTATTTCACTAGCACTCTCTTTAAAAAGAGATCCTCATGCTGGAACAAACTATAAAAAAAAAAAACACACAAATAATTGAATAACTACTATTTGTTTTTTGCCAGTAATTTATGGCAGTGTCATCTGGTTTTGCACTTCTTTTGCCTTTCAATGTAGTTCATTTCTTAGCCAGAAATGTTTCTGGCCTTGATGAACCATTTGATGATGTTCTAGCTCATTTTTGTAGGCAAATTTATAATGAGGAATCTTGGGAAAAAAAAATATATGGGGAATGACATGTTTGCCTCATAACAGATCAACACCTCTTAAACTACTCTGACATAATTTCTCCATGTTAGTTCATATGCTCGTTATACATAATCTCTAACATCACAATGCCTGAATGGATATACGAAACATCAAAAATGAATCCAAGCCACAATGTCCTGCAATGGAATCACAGAATCATTAAGGTTGGAAAAGACCACTGAGATCATCTAGTCCAACCATCAACCCATCCCCACCATGCCCAATAACCACGACCCACAGTGCTACATCTCCACAGTCCTTGAACACCTCCATGCATGGTGACACCACCATCTCCTGGGCAGCCTATGCCAAGGCTCAACCACTCTTTCTGACAAAAATATTCTTCTAATACCCAATCTGAACCTCCCCTGGTGCAACTTAAGGCCACTACCTCTCTTTACCTCAGATCTGAGCTCCCCTAAAAGTTGAGGAATTTGGTTTTGGCAGCCACAAGTGCTGACCTCAGCCACAAGCTTACATTTATATTTAGAACCACCGGAAACAAACAAAAAAAAAGTGATAAAAGGTAATCTCACAGGTTGTTCAACTGAAATAAAATACATAGATATACATACTATTAAAAACAAAAAAAAATCTGATTCTTCATTATTTGACCCTGCAAAAGTAATATTTGAGGGTCACAGTCTATTCCATAATGAGTATGATCCTGAATGGTAATTTCCTGTCTGATTTACATTGTGCCTTTCCCATGTGATCAGACCACTTAAATTGTCAGAGCTAACCAGAAAGTCAGGACAGATTAACCTAGCTATAGTCAGCACAGTCTGGCCTTGGGAAAATGGTGAACAAACTTTCCCAATTAGCAGGCCAAATATGAAGAACTGTCACTGTTCAGTTCCTCTCTTGCATCTTCAGTGTTGGTTAAGAGTAAGGAGCTCTGACTGGGTTTGAAGTGGATTCCATGTTTTCCCTGTAATACATCTCCGCTTTATATGGCTTTCATTTTCAAAATCACAAATTACCAGAGAGTTTGGAAAGTGACATTCTCTGAGTGGTAGTAAATTGTTAGGCTGTTTGCTTAAATCTACTTCCTGGGATTAGCTCTGTCCACTTTGTGAGTTCTGGACTGAAAGCTAGACAAGGGTCAAGTAGGAGATTTCACTGCTATCTGATACAGGCTTACCCCCTCCAGTAAGAGGAAAGCTTTTCAGCCAATCCTGTCTAATGCTTCCACCTCAGACTATGCTTTGTTTTGTTTGTATGTGTAAGGAGGTTTGAGGGCAGGAGGGCACAATTTTAAATCCCAATTCACGATTCCATAACACCCATCATTATCTGTCTATGTGCGGTGATTATTGCCTTGCTTACAAAGCCCACTGTTCAAATACATTCAGTACTGCAGAAGAGACTGTGTTCAACTGGGTTGTCCCACTGCTGAAATCTTTCTGACTTTTTCACCCATTGACACACTTATGGTTATAGGAAAGATCAGTACTCTTACCTTAGGCTGGGATTATCTGAACAATCTCCAAAACTGAGAGTGTAAAACCCACTAAAATGTAGTAGGAAATAGGCATGCAGTGTCTCAACTGAATAACCCTCTCCTCAATTTCTTACAGCCCAAAACTCACCCTCTTATTTGCATCAGATTTTGAGTTGGTGCTAATGAGAGAAAACTAACTATAAGAGCCATGATCCACTCCCTAGCTGGAAACTTTAAGGGATGGATAGGCAGACAGGCACAGACAAACACTAACCTTTCCCCCCTCACTCTTTTAAGGCCCATATATGAATTCCACTATATGTAAAATGAGAAGGTCATAAAGAATTACTTATTATGGCCTTAAATTTGATTAGACCATTTCTTTGGTTTGAAAGTACCAGTAGGTCAAAGAATACCTTTTAAAAGATAAAAATCAGATTTTATTCAGGAGACAGAGATAAAACTTGCAGAGCCAAAGTATATTTTCATACTGAGGTTCCTCTTTAGATATGTTCAGTGAATGCAAAACTCACTATTTCTGTAGTCTACGCAAAGCAGATTCTCCACAAATTTGTCAAGGTTCACAACAGCAATGTGGAAAGTAACGTTATGCTTTGAGCACTCAGTGCCAACCCTGAAAACCAAATCCTTAGCCTCATTTTTCTCATGATTTCATTTATATGTTCTTCCCTTTTGAACAGGTCATTATTCCCACCTGATAAGGAAAAAATCAACATAAAGTTCATTGTCCTTAGATTTAAAGTTTCCCTCCTATTCTTGGGAGGGAGGAAAAAAAAAAAAAGAAAGAAAGAAAAATGACTTTCCTAGACTGTAGAGCTCAAAAGAACACAAGCCACCTCTCTGGAGGTCAACCTGAAAAGATTGACTTCAGTCCTCAGAGTAATGTGGTAGCCCCTCGACATTTATAGTATGCAGCTGCTGAGGGAGAGAATTGAATACTGACCTTCCTAATTCAGCGACAGAGGTAAGAAGAACTCTCCAGCTTACTGAAATTGCACAGCATATATAGAAACTCCCCCTTCAACATTATTTATTTGGGTGAACTCTCTCTGTAACACAGAAAAGGCTATGGCATGCTTATTTTGCAAACAGATCATTTTGTCCAGTTCCAAAGCAAGCACATAAGAAGAATTCCTCCATAATAAATCCACCCAAGGCCCAGCACCCGCTTGCTGTTGTGTACAGGATTTTTTTTTATTTATTTAACCAGCAACAACAGAAAAAAAAAAAAAAAAAAAAAAAAAAAAAAACACAAAAAATGAAACAATTTCCTTTTCCAAAAAGAGGAGAGTTCAATAGTTTAATTTTTGTTAACCAAAATCTCTTGTACTAAGGTAAATTACATTACATTTTCTATTACTAGCTCTTTTAATTGTCAAGCAATAAGAGTTTATGCACTCATGCAAAGCAGCAGAGAATTTCCCATAATGTTACAAAATAAAACCTGACAAAGCACAATAATCTTTAGTTTATTGATGTGCTACTCGGCTGTGGAAAGCATCAGATCTGTAATGTGCTTTTAGTTAAGAAATTGGTGCCCAGAAAGAATCATTGGGAATCACAGCGAATGTCAGGTTCCAAGAATATATACATATCCACGTGTGCATAAACTAGAGTGGTGTTGTTTTCCTTAGGAAAATGATGCTGAAAGACTTTAACATTTACAGTACAGGTTCTAAGACTGAAAGAACACAAAACAAAGAAAGTAGAAAGTGTGTGAATGCAAACAGAATTTGTTAGCTAATAGTATATTAAGAGAAGCTTCTTAATGGAATCATAGAATCATATAATCTTTTGAGTTGGAAGAGGATTCTTCATCTACTCCAACTCCCCTGCCATGAACAGGGACACCTGCAGCTTGATCAGGTGCTCAGAGTCCCATCCAGCCTGACCTTGAATAGCCCTCCATCCCCAGGTGTAGTAAGTCAGGAAAAAAAGGCAAGAGACCAGCATGGCTGAACTGGGACCCACTGGTCAAACTGGAGCGCAAGAAGAAAGTGCACAGGAAGTGGAAGCAGGGGCAAGTAAGCTGGGAGGAGTATAGGTGTGCTGCCAGGATGGAGTCAGGAAGTTCAAGGCCCAACTGGAACTGAAGTTGGCAACGGACACAAAGAAGAATAGGAAAGATAATACAAAAGTGGCTAAAATTTGGAGTTTCCTGTATATTTTCCAGCTTGTTTCTTGCCCTTTAACAGGCAATGATGGAGGATGATCATGTACATTTCTACATCTTAGAGCATTTATTTTAATTACAAGGTCTCATAAACAAACAGGGAGATGGAAGAGCTAGAAGAAGGAGGGGTCAGAGGAGGGGTGACAGCAGGAAGGGAGGGGGGAATGCTCTTTATTGTCCTGATTTTGCATTTAGAAAGTAGAAGAGAAACAGAGAGATTCTCTACCTTGCAATAAAAGATGGCAAGGTGATAAATTAGTGCTCTCAACTGAAATTGATTACTTTGTGTTCCTATCTAGTTCATATGGCAGCAACACAGATGCTCTGAAACACAGTAATGACACATCGGAGAAAACCTATCCGGTTGGCCTTGTGGAACATTTTCTCTCTTTCCCTCCTCCTACTGACTCAAAGGATAAACTGCCATGTGCTCTGCCTCCACTAGAGAAAGACATACACTTAATGCACTTAACACCCATGACTCCTTGGGAACTTTTCAGACAACATAAATACTGAAATGACAAATGTCAGTGATTTTTTTATTTTCTGTGCCTGGATATAGTTTAATACTCAGAGGAAGTGGCTTAGGTAGGCTGAAGTAGCATTAAGTCTAATGCATTAAGTCACCTTAAGGCAATTACGTTCGAGATGGTGCAAAGAAACAAGCAATGGGGCATGGTTTGCCAGTTTTTCTTCTGAATGTAGTTTTCCTGGATTTATGCTGATAAATCCAGAGGGAGTATTGTGTTTTAAAATAATCATTTGGATTTCTACACTGGCTAAGCCACTTCATAACTACTGTTATTTCAGTATTTTTAAACTGGAGACTTCTCTGCTTACTTGGTATGAGGTGTATGATCATCATGCCCTTCAAAAGGGAAGAAGTCCTGCTCACATGCAGGTAGAGAAATATCCTTAGAAGAATTGCAGAGCAATTTACCCTCTATATACTATATGCATTATTAAGGAGATAATCCAATATGTTGGGTCAATGAAGAGCTAGAGAACACCAGAATAACACCCTAAATTTCTACCACAGAAAATAGACTTCAGAGCCATTGAGAGCAGATGGAATGAAGGACGACCTATGCAAGATGAGACGCAGTGTAATTATGCAAACTTATAAATGTCATGATCCTTCCATAGAAATATTCTCCTTGGTGTGAAGCTACTCCCTCTTCTCTTCACTGAGCTTCAGTAGAGATGATCAAATAAAGTTGAGAGCCTTTCTCAGAGTGAGAAAGTCATCCAAAGAACTAAGTCCTCTTTACCCACATATATTGCTATGTATGCCTTGATGTCCTAGCATTTCCACTGATTTAAATCAGTTCAGGTCCTGTCTCCAAACCCTTTATCTCGGCAAAGGAAGGACAGAAAGCTTTAGACACCCTTTGATCGCCTATGAAAAATGCCTGGTAGTCACTGCAACTTGTCCCATGAACTGGCCTCGAACCAAAGCTGCTCAGAAGCTTCAAGCAGAGTAGAATCAGGCTTGTCCTTTAAAAGGAAGTCTTTCATTTAGCAGTGACTGTATAATTTAGATGAATGGGGGGAGCCACGTAAAATCATACTTACAAAAATTTAAGCAGACTCTTGTTGAGGTAGTTTTCTTACATTTCCCTATATTGTATAAAATAATAAATTATTTGAATAGTTCTATTATCTGTCCTTAACTGAAACGTACAATGCCTGTCCTAGTTCCTCAAAAAGCTTGTTAATATGCAATCACCTAGTACAACTGCTAAGTTTTTAAAGGTCACCTATGTTTTATTCATAAAGGGTGGTTTTCTGGAGGGAAAAAGGTTACAGTGTCATGTAATATCATATTCTGATAGAGGCTCAGCTTCAAAAATGTATTTCCTTACAGTTTGTAGTGAAAAAGGTAGATTTGTTTGGGGGCTTTTAGTTTGACTGAGATCTGCCTTGTTCCATGGAACGTTTGCTGGATGGGAGCAGCACATTGTTTTTCAGACATATTTCAAATGTTTAGACATTACTGGTGGTTATCTTATTTCTGCACCACCCAGTTTCAAGGCAAGAGTTCAAAAGGCTTGGTTGCATTTGTTTAATTGCATTTAAAACACTATTTTATAGGATAGTACCAGGAGACTGTGAGTAAGGGTTGGGACTAGAATTCAATGTAAGTGTGATGGGAAAAGCACAAGCCCTGAAATGATGGGTGGGTGCGCATGCTGGGGCATCAAAGTCTGACTGATAAATTCTCCCTGATAGGGTTTCTTATATCTGCTCCGTGACAGTGGAATATGGAGTGTTTATACAGAGCTTTATGTTTCACAGGGTCAATCATGTTTCATAATATACTGAGTTGAGTACTCAACTTTTGTCTGAGAATAAATTCCCAAGCCAATGTTCCTGCAAACTTATGCCCTAGACGGCAACTGTTGCCTTTATTCTAGAAAACTCAGTTCTGCCTCTAAGGGATAGAGGAGAACACTGTACTGCAATCCACCTTGGACCCAGGCTGTACTCTCCAAACTTTTTAAGCTGTACAGAAGTTTCTGCCTGGATTAAAATTCAAACCTCTGCGTTGAGGCTACCTCAGTTGAGAGACCAAAAACTAATTTTGCAGAAATACTGATTCATAAGATGTAACAATAAGATTTATGGTGTTTACAAAACATATGCAATACCTTGTGAGGAGTTGTGTGATGGAGGGACATTTTATTTATTTGTCCAAGTGTCCCAAATTCAGTTGGCCATCTGCTATATGCCTTCCCCAAGGAAGCACTCACTGAAAGGAATGAATTTGTTTTTCTTTATGGATTTCTGTTTGCCACAAGATGGGTGGTGCAGCAAACCATTAAAAGCAGTTCATATAGGGAATGTGACCCGAGCGAGTTAATTGGCCTGTTTCAATGAAAAGCTCCCAATTTGAAAGTTCTAGCACTACTGGCAAGGGTGCCAAATTCAGCAAGGTTACGAAAATAAATGTGAACCCTTCAAAACACTTGAAACACAGGCAATTGATGGAATAAAACCATTTTGCTTAGGACAGAGTAAGCTGACTGTTGTTATTCTCTCTGTCTCCATCTGAATTCAGAGCTAAAAGCCACTTTACTTGCTGATCTGTGGATCTGCTGTATTATTAGCATTTTATTCAATTTTGGGAAGCGTGACTTTGCATTTATAAGTGGGTGGTGAGACTCTGCTTTTACCAAATGGACGAGGTCTTTGGAGTTATTAAATTATTGAGGAAACAGTTTGTCCCAATTTTCAGACCTAAGTTGGCTTACTAAACAAATTTCAATGTAAATAAGGTTCTAAATCTATGCATTCATTAGTACTGTTTAACAGCAATGACATTTCTTTGGCAAGAAAGCTTTCTTTGAGAGCCTATTTAGCCTGAGGTCGCTTCAGCTGAGGCCCCAGTGGTGAAGACAGAGGGGGAAAAAAGAGTGTTCATGTCAATAAAAGTTTTGTTCTCACTTTTTCTTTAATGGCCTGGTAAAAACTTTGGTTTGGCAACTCATAGAAAAAATGAAAGCCAGAATAAAGAACGCGTAAGGCAAAATTGTATGGAATCTGAAGAGCAAATAAAGCCATTTTATTCTGTGTTTTTATTGCCCATACCAGAACATCATCTTAGCCTTGATAAAATTGCATCAGCGTGAAGACACAGGCCAAGAACTGAGAGTTTTGATCAGAATTGCCCCTCCGAGCATTCACATAGGCAAACACATGTACACACCCATACTAATCTTGGAAAAGGGGATTGTTTCATCAGATAATAGCCCAGTCAGAAGTCATCACCCCTTTCCAGTTTTGGGGCCATCTGAGTCTTCTGTATAATGTAAAGAGTCTAATTTGTTAGAAATCAATAGCTGCAGAACAGCAAACCCATTTCTGTCACAGACACATTCTTAATGGGCAGTAGAGCAACTTCATGAAGATGGGTGAGTGAAAGATCTAAAAAAGAAAGGAATTGGTTGATAACCAGCCTACAAGCACACATAGCTACTACACAGAAAGTCTACTACTCTATTTCTCATGCTCCACCTGAAGTCAATATACTTTTGGAGGTCTGCTGTGGTGTCTAAGAGGAAGATCCCTCAGTCATCCTAGGTTTCCAATGAATGGGAGGTCATAATCACATCTCCTCCTTCCCTAATTTCTGCAGTGTGAGTAGTATAGTGATTGCAGCCACCATTTGGTTTTGTAGCATGCATTACGTGCTTTGCAAGTTTCTCTTGCCTCTCTGGGTAACTATAAAAGTTGAAAAACTGCACAAACGGCCACACTTCTGTTCCTTGATGGTAGACTGAGGTAGCCTAGAATGAGAATCGACTAAATATTTAACGAACATACATAGGTACGAGTGTTGGGGTCATGGGAGAAAGACAGATTTTCTAATGTGACCCATCACTCTGAAATGCTGAACTTCTGTCTCTGTAATACTTGTGTAATCTTTAATTTATTTATCTCTTAAAGCACTGCCTTGATATGGAAAAGGGCTATTTGAAATCATACAAGTAGAAGGAGACGACAGCAACCAGATCCACACTGGAAGTCAGGCACACTTGCTACAACTCTAAAAAAAAATTCCTATTTATAATTTCAACACAGATCTTGTTCATAAGTATCTTTGTACACCTGGTCACAAGCAGCTACTTTCATGGCATGGCAGTTTTGTAGAACGAGGATTTGCATTTTCATTTTTCAAGTTCAGACTAGAATGTTAATTGCTGGACTAGCCTTTATCTTTCTTACTAGCTAACTTGTTTGGGGAGTGGGTTCACTGATTGTTAGGGCACGGAGCCCCACAGTGTACACATAGTGTTTGCATTCAGTCCAGTACCAGGCTGGTATCTTCTACCTCTCATCAGTGGAAGCAAAAATATTTCAGGCATGAGGTGCTGACTCTTCCCCGTGGAAAGTTTTTTGTCCCTTTATCTTTTCATTTCTCTTCCTGCTCGAGAAACCAAGGGCAGAGCATTCTGCCTGTGGTTGGCAAGAGAAGAAGGAAAAAAAATGTGAATGGAAAGGCTCTCCAAGAATTTTTGTTTCTACTGTATTTTCTTTCCTATAACTAATTATTCTGGCTGGACAAAAAGTGAAATAGAACACAATAAAGCACAATAAAAACTTGGATATGTATTGGATTTCCAAGTTTTCTTGGAGCCAAAACTCCAGGTACATGAAGGGGAAGAAGAAACAGCACTCCATCCCTCAGCCAAAATATCAACAAAGCATTTGCCAGTCATTCTCTGCTGTGATTATCAGATTGGCGTACAAACTGATAATTCCCATCCTGCTCAGAGCAAAGCACGCACACACTTCAAACAAACTATTCCCTTGTGCTTGGCTTTATCAGTGACTCAAAACAACAACCGTAAAACAAGTCAGCTAAATGTCCCCCCTAGGCATTGCTGTGCCTCAGGTTTTATGTGCCAGCCTCCAGCAGGTCTGATGGGGAGGAAGGAGGGAGTGCTGTTTCCAAGTGTTACTACATGGCGACCACAGCTCCTTCAGCTCCCATCATCAGAGGTTCTCTTTAGCTACAGCAGTGGAAGATATCCTGGAAATAAAGGAGGTATTCCTCTCCTCTGTGAAACACATGTCCAAATATCACAAGAAACATACTTGGATTATATTCTTGATTTATCTTAAGACACCATGTGAGATTTAACAATGAGCTATCTCAAGAGAACTATGACTTTGGCCTACAGTGTGACTTAGTACAGGTACTTCCACATGAGACCACCCTTCAGTAGAAAAAAGATAAAAATAAAAAGAACACAACCTAAGGTTCAAATGTGGATATATATAAGAAAATTTGAGATAGAAATCCAGATGTAAATGTGGATCAGTATTTATCTGCAGGTTCCCACATTTCTGACTACGTTGGAAATACTCTACTAGCACTATTTCAGCTTTTCCTCATTTATCTGACTGTAGAAAACTTAAATCTTTGAGAAATGCTTCCTTTCAGATGTGCTCCAGGTTTTCATAGATGCTGAGATCAATAAGATCTGCTGTACCTTAAATGAGCTGTCTAACTGTATTCTATAACATAGAGGCACAGCCACACAAAACACACACACCAACCGCATCTTGTTTAAACATCACATACTGCTCTGTGCTTCTGGGCTGTTTTACAGGATAAAAACATTCAGATAAGAATGGATAAATATCTAGGTGTTAACTTAGTTTTCTAAATAACATTTCAAACCATTCATTATTAGTTTCTGCTCAGTTCCACTTATGGTTCAGTACGTCAGTGCTGTAGCACACATGATCTTCTGTTCTCTGTATATTATTTCAAAAACTCAAAAGTCTAAAACAGCCCCTTACTTTTTAAAAATGGGCTTCTGTAATATGGCAGAAAACCATTCTGATGGAGATGCTGTTTTAAAATCTTTATTAATTATTATCGTGATAGACATTTCCAAGGAATTTCAATTTCAGAAGCCTCTACGGTCAACTAATAACTTATTAAATATTACTCAGTCATTAAATATCTTCAGTTTAAAAATGAATATTTAGGGGATAGACATCTGGTAATATGTCTTAATCCTATTTTTAGATTAGATCCTCTAAAGAAATTCCCATATGCTTTTAGATAAAGCTTGGCCCTTACTAATCTTTCTGAATTTTCTCTGCCTGCTGCTCCACACCGTCCCCCAAAACGCTGTACTTAGGGGTCGTGCTTAGGTTCAGATTTCACAAGATAATTGCACTCCCTCATTTTCATGTTTTTTAGCATTAGAGCCACCATAAGAGAGGAGATGGAAGGGAAAAGCAGGGGGAGTCTGACAATAATGTGCGTCTATTAACAAAATTACTGCAAACAGACTAAAAGTCAGAATCAAGAAATAACCCTGATATTAGTGGTATGCATATGTGGATCAATTGTATAGAAATCCAGTCTGTGTATTGGGAACAACTAATAAATATATGATTAAATTAGTTCCCAGCATTTAAAAAATGCTTGAACTGATCTCTAGTATAAACCAATGGTGGGTGTTGAGTCTCTTTAGCAATGTTCCTGGATTTTAACAGCATTGCTTTATCTAAATATATTTCTTAGAGTCACAAACCCTAAAAGGTATAAAATAAAGTAGATTGAGATGGATTAGGTTAATTAATGGGTATGAACTGGCCTTTCACCTCAACAATTGTAGACAAGTTCAACCTAAGAGCTTAAATCAGAGTTTGCTGTTCTAAGCTGTAGTAGACATTAATTCACATCATAAAATTTGGCAGAGTTGGCCCAGAAATGAACTTGCCATGGATTTGACCCTCCAAGTCAGAGATGGGGCAGCAAACAAAGGAAAAAAAAAAAAAAAAGAAGAAAAAAAAGAAAGAAAAAAAAACCATTACAATGTCTCCCAGCTGCTCCCTTGACTTGTGGATAAAATGAGCATGTGCTGAGGGTTCTCCCACATGGACAGTATGACCTTTTGTGTGGGGCCAAACGCTGCAGACCCAAAAGGAGAGGCAAAGCACTGAAGGGAGCCCTGGGGTGCATGATGGGCTTTCAGCTGGATACTTGGCTATAGGACACCTGGTCCTTTCTAGGGAGACTATACTTCAGCAAATGTTGCTTTGACATTGTACTGATGGACTTGGTGTTGTCACACAGAGCTTATAGCCATACACCAGCCACAACTCTACAGACACCAGCACTCTGCACACACAGCCAGGCAGGAGCTGCAAGATGGGACCAATTTTTCTGCCCTTATTTGCATTCCTGCAGCTCTCCAGGGGGTCGCACACGTAGAAATGGAAGAGAAAAAGATAAAATGCATTAATCCCTTTGTTTTACTTTTATTATCTACCTGTAATTCAGGCTTGAAACCATCAGATCATTATTCACTGATAACTGCATATGCAATAGCAAACTGTTCCATGAATAAATCTTTTGCCTGAATAAAGCAACAGCGGCCGTAATATGCATTTAATGGATTTATCAGTTTTACATTAAATGCCTTTTATTTGAAAGCACCAATTCATTTCAGAGACGTTCCCTTTAGGTCTAGGCAGTGAGCTTTATGGTGGTCTCTTGCTGCAGCTTGGCTCACCTGGGGAACACCCGCCGCCTGCGTGTACACGTGAGCATCCGCTGCATTTATTTGACTGTAATAAGCTAACATAGCTGGTACCACCTCAGGAAAAGCAAACACGGGGCCTATCTGTCTATCACTTTCCCTCCTGATGCCCCACTTGACCTCCTGTGATGAAGAGCACCAGCAGCACCGCTTGGCCACAGGAACCAGCACAACGCAGAGCAGGCTGGTATGAATCAGGGATCTTCAAACAGCTGAGCAGGGGACGGATTTAAGGGAAACCCTCTGTCAAAAAACAGGCCAGAAGAAGATGAAGCACTCCTCCGGGCCTGCAGGGCCGCGGCAGTTATTATTGAATATTTGTACATTTGGCAGCAGGATTATTGTTTTGCTGCTAATGCACTATATTTTTTTTTTTCAGTCCTGTGTGGCTGTAATGTACATCGCAGCCTTTTCATGAAGGTTATAGTTTAAAAAGAAAAAAATGAAAAGGAATGTCATATTCCAAAAATAGGTTTGAGCATTTGGAATTGCATTCAGAGACCAGAAAGCATCGATACCATCGCAGCCTGACTGCTCTTAACTTCTTACATACTGTGTGAGCACGCAGGTTGAGGCAAATATTCTTCTATTTATATGGATTTGGGATACACAATAACCACAAATGGAAAATGTGCAGGGGACTGACAATGTCTGGATCAGTACTGCAGTTAAATCTGTCAGAAATATGTTGCTTAAATAAACGCTGTCAGAAAATCGGACTGGGCAAGGAACCAAAACATGGACAAATTAGTTATTTCCTAGTCTTATTTTTCCATCCAGCTCTACTGAATAGTTTCTCCACTAATAAGGTACTTGGGTTCCTTTAGTGTTTTGGAAGGGGTCTGCATCTTAGAGGTATTTTCAATATGAAATTTTGTTAACTTGCCATTCCTTAAACTGAATTCAGCCAATGACTGTCTCACAGAACAGCTAATATTTCCTTAGCTTTCCCATTGTATTTATTTACGATAATTCTGCCCACAACTAAGTCCATTTTCTTTCTCACTGCATCTTCTCTATACCTTTTTCCCCTCCAGATGGGGTTCACTGATGACTGTAAACCTCCTGCCATTCTGAAAGGGATGAAATACAAACTAATGCTGATGACACCTTCAGAAATTTTCACCAAAGACAGTCTATGCGTGGAGAAAGATGAAGTGTGAAAAAGCAGAAGAGGTTGAGGGGATCAGGAGACCAAAAATGTGGTGGTGTCAGGCACACAAAAACCTGAGTAAATGCATTCCTAGAAAGAAGGCAAACTTATTTTCCATCACAGAGTGCTCTTGCTGATCAAAAGAGAAATAGGAAAATATCATCGTATGAAGCCAAACTACTCTTTCCCCTCAAACCTTTTCTATTTTTTTTAGTTTATCTTGGCTCTTGCTGAGTTTGTCCGAATTCTATGATTGTCCTACTTTATTATTCACCAGTTCTGCAAAACACAAGCTAAACTTACACTGGTAGGATTTTGCATTCCTTGCTCCAGAAGCACAAAAGGGAGGAAGGAATCAAAGGCCAAGACTGGTGGACCATCATAACTCAAGTTCATTTCAGGTGAGTGAAGGAATCTAGGTCAAAATCTTGTCCCACTAGGTTCTCAAGTATAATCAGACTAGAAAGGACCAAAAATACTCTTGATTACTCCATTTTATATTTCAAGTGAATGAGCAATTAGAGAAAGCTCCATAATTGTATTAGCCAAGCACAAATTTCTCACTAAAGGTTTTCATATGGGACTATTAACATTCAATTGAAGTTGGACTGGGACTTAGTGAAAGCATTTGCCATTGTAAAGTTAAATTCCTACCCGGACAAGAGGTTTTATTCATACCTGACATATACTCTGGAATTTATTTGCCACACTGTGCTATAGCAAAACCTTCTTAAAGTTGCAGTCAGGCTGTATTTTATATAAACACTGTATTTGGTGTCTATAATAAATTTCACAAAGAATGAATAACCTACATGAGTAGGACTGACACAAGGGAAAAGCACTGGCTGCTGATAGGGGGTTCCGTGGCATTTCAAATTGGGTCATTGACTTCTGGCCTTTGACAGTTTTGAGGTTAGATCTGGTTTACATCACAAGTGAAATGATCATAGAGGTTTGGCTTCAAAAATTAACACTCAGTTTGATTGAGTTTGACAGAAATAGCACACAGATGCCAAGAACCACGTTAGACAGAAATAGGTTGTTTGGTGGTGCATCTGTTGATGGCAATGCTGCTTTCTGTCATTTGCCATGAGCCAATTAATACATGCATATATACATATATACCTGGGTTTGGTCTCTGACATAAGAAATTGTTTAAAAAAAAAAAAAAGGTGGTTTTGAAAGCATCTACAGTGTATAGAATGCAAACTGTAAATAAGTAAGTGAAAGACAGAAATGAATATACCATTTTTACAAATTAAAGATTTACTTTCAGATTAGAAAAATCTAAAATCTATCTGGTACAGAAAGCACTTCATCTCACACTAACATCCTAGATGTCAGATGTTATCTAGCAAAACTCCAAACCTCGAAGTCCAGTTAGGAGTCAAATTTGCAATATCTGTGTGGTCTAAAAATCAGAAAATATCTGGTCCATAAGTCAGAATAAATCTTTTGTCTGTAAATCCAGGGAGAACTTGGATAAAAATAGGCATTCCGTCAGGATTTTAAGTGCATCCTCCTTTCAGCCAGATCTAAATTGCTGTCAGGATAACAAGTTTTTCTCATGGCATTTCAGCCTTCAAGTCTGCTTCCAAACAGGAAGTGCCAAAATGTGTACAAATAACTTCATAAAAATCATTCAAGACACTGCAAATAAAGAGAAAAACATTATGCTAACTTTCTCATACTTTAAAATGACTTGAGCTCCATGAGAATGAAATACCATGAGCTCCCAAGGCTCGCTGTTCCTCCCATAGACATGCTCAAACATAACATTATAGAGGGTTAAGGAGATGGTAGTGCTTCAAGAAGGGCTTCATATCCACTCTCAGGATTCAGTCATAGGGGTGGATTTTTTAGGGAAAATGTCTTTTACTCTTTGGATCTGTTTCTGAGCTCTTGAGTCAAAGGAAATACCTATTAGACGGGGAAAGCATGACACTGGGCCTCTGGAATGAAAGAATAGCGATGTAACTACATAGGAAAAAAAACTGGCTCTGGCCTCAGCTGTATTTGAAAGAGTTTACAAGGTTGGCACAGACTTCTTGAGGAGCTGGGAAAAGTGATCTGCTTATTCCCAGCAAGACTGAAACGCTTCATCCAAACAGAAAAATGCAGCCTCTTGCTGTAATGACCATGCTTTTATCCTAAATACAGCCTATTTTTCATTATGCCAGAACTAATAAAACGTTAATAAACGTATCACCCTAAGCCTTCAGAGATGGAACCAATTCTGTTTGTTTTTTATTTAGTTTTATTTAGCCGGATCATTATTGCCATGGGAGATTTCATTCACTATTGCATTTTTCCGAAGAAGAATCTGGATGTGTTTTTCAAGGTTTCTCACCAGACAGTAGGTAGGGGCACAATGCCAAAAGGAGTGCTAATGACTGCTCCTGTATGGAAGCCTGGCCATGAATTTTCCAACTTAAAGGTAGTGATCAACTTGCTGGCTTTAAAAACACATGTGTAGTAGAATTAATTCCGAGGGGACATTCTCTCATGTGTTTTTGCAGATATGATTCTGGGACTACTTCCAAAAGGTGCTCCCGAAATAGAGAAGTGAGAACTGAACTCCTATCATATGTTTGTTTTGCCATGTAGACCCTGAAGGAAAACCTAAAAGCAGTTGGCTGAAAGAGCTTTCCAAAACATCCTGTGTGTCTAACTGAAGGAGAAGTTCTCCAGGAAAGAAAAAATAAGTCCAGAAGAGTTTTTCTTGTGCAAGAAAAGGAATGACTTTATGGCTACAGATTTAAAAACAGGCTATGTGGACTAAACACACAGACGTTGTTTCTCTTCCCTCTGTGAGTGCTGGAGGCAGAAATCTCCAGGATGGTTTGGGAGATTTCTCGTTCTCCAGCCTGTGGATGTTCCACCTTCACACTGTTCTTTGCAATAGGTAGTTCCAGAAGCAGCTAGGAAAGTTGAGGATGATGTGAGCTGGCTGGGAATCATTTCAGCTTGTGGCACTGCCAATGTTTCAGCTTGCTGGTCCTCCCAACACAAATCACTGAACAGGGAGTCTGAATGGGAATGTTTAAAGTGGAACACTTTTCTGACCAAAAAAAACACCTTTTTTAAGATACCTTTTCCCAAGGAAATAAGGAAGGAAGGAAAGAAGGAAGGAAAAAAACTCACTGAGGAAATCTCTCCAAATGCAAGAGAATTATTTGGCATTCCTACTCTAGAACAGACATAGCTTAGTTGGTTAACTGTTGTCATCATTAGGTCCAAATAAGCAGTGATCACTTCGGGATGTTTTGAAATCATTTCACATATAACGCATCTACAGAGTGGATGCTTGTCTGAAACTTCTGCTTGACTAACAGCAGAAGCTCTTAAATGCTCAGAAATGTGGGAAGTAACTACTCAACACAGTTGTCCACGACCCAAAGTAGCAGAAGCAGCAGGTGTGACAGGGCTATATTTCATCAGTGTGACGTAAAACATGGCTCAATAACTTGTTTTCAAATGCTGCTCTTTTCAAAGCTTTTCCTTACAAAACTACAGGCATGGTGCTGTCAACTAGGGGAAAAGGATACCTTTAAATCTAGCCTGGCATGCATGTGTATATTTATTTTTTTAAGTGAAATATAAACGGACATGCTGAGTTCCAAGTGCTTGATGGATAAAGGAATTAAATGATTTCATATATCTCTCTATATAAATATACAAAAAACTTTCCCTGATGGGTCACAGAGGATTTCATGTGGATGTGAACTCTGTTTACTGTTAGTATTAGGGAAATAGTGGCTTTTTAACAAGTTACTCATGCCTGGAAAAAATCCCAGTATTGCAAGTTGTCCTAGATTCTCTGCCAATTGTCCGTGGGAATCATCAGGATGGGAAAAGTTCAGATGTGTTTTAAAGAACCAGCTTAATGGAAAATGGAAAAGAGGGGAAAAAAGCTACTGTGACAATCTCCTGGGTAAGAAGAAGTAAAATGTGATTTGACTGGTTTATTTCTTCTTTTTTTCCCCCTACGCTTTCCTTAATGCTTTTGGATTTTATTCTCACCCATGCAAAGGGTTCAGGCCGTCTGCCCTAATGGACAATGGCTGTGCTTCAGTTCTTTGAGAAGAATCAAGTCCAGAGTCTCTCTCCCTCTATCACTGGCTTGTAATTATAAATACTCAGGACTCATCCTTAAGAGCCCGTTAGAGTGCTAAGTGCTTTACAGGGCTCTGTGTTCAGTAATTTCACAGCCTAGAAATCAACCTCAGGAGCATCTCCCACCTCACCAGCCCAAAGGGAGTAGGGCTGAGGAGGGAAAACACATGAGTAAGGAAGGCTTAGACCCATTCCTCTGCCCACGCCAGCATATTTACTTATTTATTTATTTCCCTCTGGAGAAAGCTTCCCCGAAACATTCACTTGAAATAACAATGACTGCTGCCTGCAGCCCCTACGGGGTCCTTTGGGGAGAAGAAGCCAAGCCCTGGAGGATCTCACTCTGTCCATGTTTCCCCCCTCCCCATGTAATTTCACCAATAATCACTTGTTTCCTCTTGCAACCAACACTTTTAAAACTCCGGGCATTGATTCTGTCACTCTGGAGACCACCAAGTGACTAACAGTGCTGGAGTGAGAATCCCTCATGGATGTCACATCTCGAGAAGCATTAACCCACTGATTTAGCTTTAAATAGCAATGGTGTTACAGAACATGTCACTAATTATTTGCTTTCCAGCAACAGTGTGGTGCCTTCTGGTACGTGCACACACAAAAAGATGAAGGTTAAGTAGGGGGCTTTTTTCAGCTTCGAATAGACACATTGTGTCATCGTGACACCCAATAAATCCACCCGCCATAGGGGGGAACAACTGTGCTCTTCCCTTAGAATCCCAGGTCCAGATTTCGCAAATCATATTTCTTTTTCTTTCTCTTTTTCTCTTGTTCTCCTTTTCTCTTTTTCTATTTCTTTCCTTCTATCTTTCCTTCTTTCTTTCCTTCTTTCTTTCTTCCTTTCTTACTTTCTTACTTTTTTCCTTTCTTCCTCTCTTTTTCCTTTCCATCTTTCTTTTTTCCTTTCCTTCTTTCTTCTTTCTCTTTTTCGTTTCTTTCTTTATTTACTTTTTTCTGTTTTGCTTTTTTTTCCATAGGGCACCCCAGCCTGAGCCGTACAAAGTAAATGGTGTCAAAACCTACAACTCATACCCAATCCCTGTGTCACACAACCAGCTTCAAAAACCCTTATTTTGGAAACTAAAAGGAGCATCCAATATCATCTGGAAACAAGCTGTTAGTCTGGATGCACTTTTAAGATACAGAGTAGGGGGGAAATATGGATTTTGTTGCAGATCCAATATTTTTTTCTTCTCAAGACTCAGCCAAAAATTAGCTTCATTTAAAATAAGATTAATCATTTATGGGAACTGGTTGTACAGTTTGGAATTTTTAAGGGAGCGGAGAAAGCAGCTTTTCAGTACATTAAATATTTATATTTGAATAAAAAATTATTGAACGGCTACAGAACTTGCCATCATTCCTTTTCTTATGTGAAGTTTTGCAAAACAACAGCACTGCATGTTGAGATCTCCCCCCACCTTCTGTCACACACACCCCAGCACCGGCATCCCCGGGTTTGGGGATATACATTGCATTATTTCAGATCCCATTTGGGGCTCACGAGCTGAATTCTTCGGGGCTATATTCAGTGTACAGAGCTGAGGGGGTGGAGGGAAAGCTTAGATGACTGTGGAACCCCAAAAGCATTCATTTGATTTGGGGGCATTTTACTGTGATTATGGCTATGTTTACTATTATTAGCAGGACAGGAAGCTAATCCTTCGTGTGAGATAAAGCCTGTTAGCATTTTCACACACGCATAAAAACGCACTGTCAAGCAGTCCCAGAGCCCGAGTCATTTGCATTGCGCAGTTCTTATTTCCTTTTCTGGATCCTGCCATGCAGAATTACTGTGTGATGTTTCCCCTCTGCAGCATGCCGCTGAAATGAATAAGATGCTGTTTACGACACGGCTCACAAAGGGACATTGCAGTGAGAACATGATGCAGACGGGTTGTGCAACATCCTCCCGACCACAGCTGAGCAGATTGCTGGAAAGGGACGGACTCGCTGAGAGCATCTCCTGCACAAAGCTCAGTGCAGGGCTGGAGCAGCGCTGAACTCTGTGCCTTTGGAGGAAGGTGAAATCTCTACAGTGGTTTCAGCTGAACCTAGCACGAAGGTTTAGAGCCGGGGAACTCGTTCCCAATGGCTGTCATGCAGGAGCAAGCAAAAACTTCCTTAGAAAAAGGGATCTGAAACTATGTCACCACTTCATCTATTTTTGCCATACTGGAGAGGGCACGATTACCTGACTGCTATTTGTGGGGCACTTCTACCACCACTCATGCCTGCTTCTTAAAACCCAACATTAAAAAATAGGGCCAGGTAGATAGATAGGGTGGCTGGTCGTAAATCTCACAGCAGCCAGAACCCTGACAAGCTGGTTTCCAGTTAATGATGATTCCTCCTTTTTCCATGGAAATTT
This sequence comes from Pavo muticus, assembly GCA_016647715.1. Classification (NCBI taxonomy): domain Eukaryota; kingdom Metazoa; phylum Chordata; class Aves; order Galliformes; family Phasianidae; genus Pavo; species Pavo muticus. The sequence goes on from JACDJE010000059.1 coordinate 2,618,158, forward strand.
TTGTCATCATTTCTTTTTTTTTCTTTTTTTTTTTTTTCTTTTTGGCAGATATCACTATTATTTGCTATTTTTAATGCATTAATGAAGAGAAGCAGAGCCACTGAGAAATCTCTCTCCAATTCCAGGGACATTTCTCTGCCTCCTTTTTTTTAGTCGGGTTTGGTATGGAATGAAAAAGTTGTTGGTCTACAAGAAAACACACTTTCAACCAAAAATATACAGGACTGGACAAAAAAAACACCAACAAAACACAAGAGTTATACTGACTGTCAAACACGAAAATATTTTCTTTTGATTTTGCTGTGCCATTTTTAAAACTACTTAGCTTACATCTCAACACTTTCAAAACCCCTCTTCTGTAAAATGCTACTTTTCCATCTGAAAACATGAAAATGGACTTCTTTTTCTTCCCTCCCTGAAAAATATGTTAGACGAAAACACTTCCCCCTTTCCCACTAATCCTTTCCCACTAATAATCTGACAGCTTGGAACAATGAAAGAAAAAATTGTTCACTGAAAATTACGGCTGGGCATTTTGAAGCCTTTTATCTGGCTCGAGGACCTGCTGCGTGGGGTGCGGCGCTGAGAGTCTTGTCTTGCAAACAAAGTGACCTGTTCATCAGCTGGTGTTTATACAGAACATTTTCAACCCAGGGGTCAAAATCAGAAGTACATTAGAGTCAGCATTTGTTTACTGGCAGAAGATTAGTCTGGAAAATAGAGGTTGCATGGATTTTTAGCAGAATCAAGTATTCTTTTGACTGCTATCCAGACTAATAACGGGCGTTCAGGTTTCCAGCAGGGTTCAATGCTGGAAATATTTCTGCTCTCTGGCATTACCACAGCCTTCAGGAGGAATTCCCAGCTTGGGAAGTTCCTGCAGCTTTGTCTGCAAACAGCAACGTCTGATGGCACAACACTCATAATCTGCCATGGAAACACCTTGGGAGCCAAGTGGCCTCTGAGTGTTTAATTGCTTTGAATAGGAAACCCCAACACCTTTTCACTTTGTGGGTGTTCCCATCAGAACCTGCCTAATACAACCCCCTACCACTGCGTTTGCAAGGCCCTAAGATTAATATTGATATAATGTCTCTATATTTCTCCTTGGCACCTGTTGAATTGTTGTACTTGCCCATTAGCACTCCATTTAACATCAGAAGTCAGTTAATAAATTCTTCCTTCCTGCATAGGAAATTGACTAAAAGACACAAAATTAGCTTTTAAATTTTAAAGAATTAAGATCTCTACAACTCACTTTTTCTCTTTATTACATTACCTTGAAAATGAGTGTCAGGCTGCATTCTCAGCACTGCTCTAACCTGGTGAGATCTTTGCCTTTCAGCCCTCGAATTTAATGGCTGAGAGGAACAATGTGCATCTTTTCTCAGCCTCTGCCCTCGGGCAGTTCTCAGGAAAAAGCCCAGCTCGGCCAATTGTCCAGGCCTGAGGCCTGAGAGGTCAAAAAGTTCAGGCTTTTGTGCTAGGATGCTTCTCGGATTTCTTTACAGTCTTTGTCTGGTAACAGATAAATAACTGTGGGGTTTTTTCCCCTTTCTGCAAACAAAACAAAACACACACACACAAAAAAAAAGACTATCAGCCCACAAAAGGGTAACAGAGTGGAGAGCGAGATACTTTCCTTCTTGGGCAATTTTTATCATTTTTATCATTTTTAACATTATTGTTTTCTCAAAAAAAAAAAAAAAAAAAAGACAAAAGCTCATTAGAGACATCACTTAGCTATTGTGACATTTAGCAGCTAACCCAAGTGTTGTCTATAAAGTAATCCAGGCTTTGTCCATAAAGTCTTTCTGAGAGTTGGACTAAACACCAGAGCCCAAACACACTTGCATCGCTATATAAGAATGTCCAGGTTTGGATCTCAGTTTCAATGGGCACAGCTTCATACCAGCAGCATTGGTATCCGACTGGAGTCACCATCTTTGGAGGCGCACAAGAAACATGTAGATGCGATACTTAGGAACATGGTTTAGTGGGCAATATTGGCGGTAGGTGGATGGTTGGAGTAGATGATCACAGATTCACAGAATTGTAGGAACTGGAAGGGACCTCCAGAGGTGATGAAGTCCAATCCCTACCCCATGATCTTAGAGGTCTTTTCCAACCTTAATGAGTCTATGATTCTGTGAACTCCAAACTGACATGACATCAAGTTTGTGCTTGGAGCCCACTCTACCTCTCAGCTTCTGCCCACTCCTGTTTCCACAATGGTACAGTTATTTCAGAAATATTGTTACAATCAGTCATCTTGTCTCTAATTATATGTGACATAATCAAACTTTGTTTTATAGGCAGTTATCTACACAAAAAGGGAAGATAGAGACAGTTCCTTCACATGGAGGCTGAACATAGGCTTCGGGTGCAACACAGTATCATGCCCATGTAATATGGATGGATATGCATAATTATTGCTGGTGGACATAATGATTTAAATTTTACTTTTATCTTCTTTTCCCTTCCCTTCCCTTCCTTTCCCCTTCCTTTCCTTTTCTTTCCTTTCCAGCCCTCTCCTTTCCTCTCCCATCCTCTCCTTTCTTTTCCCTTCCTCTCCTTTCTCCTTTCTTTCTCCTTCCTCCTTTCTTCCCATTGCTAAGGGTTTGCTTGTCTTACAGCTGATATCTGTTTTATCAATAAATGTCTGGGGATGTGGGTGAATCCCACTTGTCTCACTCTTGGGAATAATTAAACTTACCATTTACCAGACACACTCAGCTCACACTTCTCTTTAGCCCAATCAAAGGTTTGGGTTAAAAAGGGAAGGTTTGGCAAACCTCTGTTCCTCCACAGCCTTGTTGCTGAAATCATAGAAGTCCAGAACCAGGGTGTGGAAAGCTGTATTGTATAAACACCCTAATGCATGACACATGACTAAGTGATAAATCCTGACACGTTTACAAAACAAAATGAAAATCTTCATTTGTCTTTAGGAAAGGGAAGTGCTCCCACGTGTTTAGACATCTGCACACTCAACATGTGGCAATTATTGCGCTGAGGAATTGGAGCACTTAACTGCTGCGGCAAATTACGGCTCCAGTGATCAGTACCTTCTCGACACCGCAAACAAAAGCGATCAGTGGTTTTAGGGCTATTCAAGCCAAGGGATGTTTCTGAATGGCCTAATCCCATCAATATAGATGTACCTCCAGCCCAAACAGTACCAGTAGTTTCCGTTCTGTTTCCATTTCATTTGTCTGTACACAACCGTCATATCCTAAAGCAGTTTATAAGTCTTGCCATTGTATGTTTGCTTAAGTACTGAAATTAAATACACATAATGAAGCCATCTGCAATGAGCAGAATTAATAACTGGCAAACCATATTGCTACGAGATTGTTGACTACACATGCACAACGTACACACACACCGATCTCTGAAGAATTTGGCATTTCTCAAAACTTTACAGCATTCGTTTGAACCTATCCCAAATTCTTTATTCTGATGAAATTCTTATTTATTTAGATAGGAAATGTCACTGGTAAGTTTATCTCATAAACTAATCTTTTAGGCTTCCGGTAAAAAGGTCTTCTATTTAAAACACAATTTTAAGAAATGTAATGTAATGTACAATAATTTGTTTGGGAAAATGGTCAAATGGGTTTTGTAAAATGCCAGAAGTGATTTATTGCAATGATGATTCCTCTTGCAAATCTGGAAATATCTGTCCCACACACATGAACCATCCCGAGCTACGCGTTTCAGAGTTGTCAGTGTTTGTTTGTGTGTGCATAATGCTCCGGTGCCGGTTGTGATGACCTGCTATTATCTCCCAGGATTTTCTGTGAAAGCAAAGAGAAGCTAAGAAGCAATCAGCACTGGATTGTACCTGCCTTCTATACAAACATGTAAGGATCGGATTATTAATACCTTCTCAGGCAAACCTATGTTTGTCTTTATTTCACATGCAATTTTCATATCAGACTGAAAAATCAGAAGAAAAATCTCTGCTGAGCCAAGGTTAAACTGAACTTAGCCCTTGAACTTTTATGAAGAAAGTAAAATTAAGTTCAAATTCACTTCTATGGGGTGACCTCTTTTGACAAATTATGGCATATACGCACACACACACACCCGAACACAAATATACTTACATAATCCAATCAAAACATCCACTTAAATTAACATGAATGAAGTGCACATTCCCACATTTCATTATAAACCCAATGTCACAAAGCAAGAGCGCTTTGGTAGCAATTGCATTATATCAAGTTTCTTATCAGGTTACCTAACAGCAGTGGAAATCTCGGCTCTTTCAATACATTTCAAACGGAAGAACCGGAAAGAAAACCGAAATTGCCATTTGTTTATTTTTTCACTCTTGTTATTACAGCGGTGAAAGGGCAAGTGAATATGGACCATATTGCTTTAGGATCTCTACGGAGAGTTTGAAAAGCTCAGAATCTAACAGAAGGAATAAATAAGCATCCATCCAGCTCTACGGGTTCATTTGATTATTTAAACCCTTTTGGGCTAAGGGGGAATTGTGTTCCTGTTTGCTCTTTCTTTCAAGAAAGATTTAAAAATTAGCTTATAAGGACAGTCTTCCTTGCGTGTGGAGCTGAGAGCATTTTGCAGCCTCAAAACAAGTAAATAGGAAAGCAGAATAGGGAAATAAAGAAAAAAAGTAAATTTGGCATCAAAGTTGCTGGAGCTCTAGGGACAAAGTAAGAGGTAACAACTGACATAGGAAACTGCAGCCGTGGTTTTGAGTTTTCTTCATTCCACCGTTTCAGACTCTCCATTTCCTTTTGTTTACGTGAATTACCACACACACCAGGCGTGCACCGGGCACCTGTCGCCTTATCAGATTGGCAGGGACATCTGACTCTGTAGGATGCCACCAACACCACTTCTCCTCGCGGCCAGGAGGAGGTGTCCTGAGACCAGTGTCACCCCACACCTCTCAGCCACATGTCCCCCATCCCTCCCCAGGGAGCTCAGTCACTGCTGATGTGAAGAAGCTCAGCCCTTGGCCACCACGAGCCTGTAAGCAACCCAGCACCAAAAGCCAGCCTTTCCTTTTGCCAAAGTATTTAGGAGGCTGTTTGTTTCTCACAGCAAGTATGCCAAATCATGAGTTTTAATTTGTTATATATATATGTGTGTGTGTATATATATATATAATGCTTTGGGGCTGTTACTATCTACAACAAAATAAATCACTTTTTTTTTTTCAAATCCACTTAAGCTGTTGGCAAGGGAACAATTTCATGTTTGTCAAAGTTAATGACGTTCACCGGTCTGAGAAAGCCCTCTTCGGGCCCACTCTGTTCTTTGTCACAGCAGAGATGGGTCACTGATGGTACATCGTGCTGCTTCGATCACAAACATCTGTGTTTAAGTTGCTAAAAGCATCTCTGCAGCCTTCGTGCACATTAACGCTGTGCCAAGCAGGCAGCGATGCAGCCAGCTGGGCAAACGCATGCTCAGGCAGAGCTCTTGAAGAGCAACCAGAGGCCTTTGTACAGGGGCCACAAAGGCCCTTTTTATTTGGAGCCCTTCTCTGCACAGCCAGCTCATTGCTGATGCTGTGGCTATTGCTGCCTCTCTTCCCAGCACAGTGGCACCTGGTCCTGATGGGCAATTGCTTCAAGGGTAATGCCTTGCAGGGTCCCCTCCTAAGGGATCACATCTTCCCCAGGGAACAGGAACCCCAGAACTGGGCAGGCTCCTGTGTTAAGCTCCCATCACCATGTCCCACGAACAGGACTTTGGAAACCTTTCATCTAAGGGACACACTTAGATGATGCAATTATCACTGTCACCAAAACAATGTCATTAGCAGTGGTCATTTGGCACATAGAGGCATCCTACACAGGCTAACATCAAGAAATTTCTGGCTTCATTGGAAATAACAATTTTCCAAAGGGGAAAAAAAAAAAAAAGAGTAAGGGAGAGACGAAACAAAACCACACACAAACTAAGAAAGGAAACAAAACTCAGGACCTTTCATTGTCCAAATATAGAATCATACAATTGTTTGAGTCAGAAGGGACCTTTAAAGGCCATCTGGTCCAACTCCCCTGCACTGAACAGGGACACCTACAGCTGATCAGGTGCGCAGAGCCCCAGCCAGCTTACCTTGAGTGTCTCCAGGGATGGAGCACCCACCACCTCTCTGGGCAACCTGTGCCAGTGCTTCATTTACCCTTATGGTAAAAAACTTCTTCCTTACATCCAATCTAAATCTCCCCTCTCTTAGTTTGAAACCATTATCCCTTGTCCAACCACAACAGACCTCACTGAAGACTCTGTCCCCTTCTTTCTTACAGCCCCGATTTAGATACTGAGAGGCTGCACTCAGGTCTCCCCAGAGACTTTTTATAGCCACACTATTAGAATTTCCTAACACTAGATTCTTCTACATACATGTAAAGCAGTAAGTGCATTGGGATGCATTTGCAGTTCTGTGTGTTCACCATGTCTGTGTGCTTGGTCCCCAGACGCCCTCCACACTCTCTCTATTTTTCTTTAGGGTTGAATTGGAAAATGCCAAAGATCTTGCCCCGAGCATCGCTACAGGAAAATAAAACTTGCATCTGCAAAAAATAAGTACTGCTTTTCCACCTGAGGATTGCATAGATGGGCAAAACAGCCACGTGCTGTTTGCACTGTCAAACACAAGTCGTGCACGGAGCCGTTGTGAGGAGGTGAATGATTCAGAAACTGCACAGGGAAGAAGTGCCTGCATTTTGCCTATCTGGGGAGTTGCACTGAGTTTAAGAAGCCCAGCTTATAACAAAAGCTTCATCAAAATCACTGATTTACATAAAGAACAAGGAGAGAACGACCCACATCATCCTTCCACAGCATAAGGAAAAATGCAGGATTAAATACACCGAGTGACACTGATTTAAAACCAATGTGAGGAGAATCAAGCCCAATGGGTTTTACATTTTCTATTAAAATGCTTACTTGCATTTCCTCAATAAATACAGTCTATTTTAACACATGGGAATTAACCTCTTTAATGGTGCACGCTTCCTTCTGGTTGATGTGGGAGCTGGGTATTGATGTGTGGGTAAAGATTATGTACTCGCTTCCATGGGACTGGAGCTGAGTGCGGTCTGGGGGGACTGCCGGGAGCTTTATGGCAACTGAAGAATTTCCTCAACCACTCTTCACTGTATTGAGGAAAACCCAATTAAATCTGACCAGAGACTGCTATAATTTGCTGTCCTGTTCTTTTGATATTATTGCTGTATTTTTTTCACTAACTTCCTCCACCTCCCACCCCCTAGGGAAGTGAGGGGATATAGTTCTGTTTTCTGCAGTTCTACTATGTTTGGGATGTGCGCTCACTTCTTCTTCCTGGAATAGCTTTGGAAAGCTTTGTGGGTCCCTGCTTTCCCTACATATCATGATTTTCCTTTATTTAAATAGGAGAAGACAACAGGACTTAAGAAGAGTGCTAAAGGTCTGATTTGTGTGAATCTAGAATAAATTCTGCAATTTCTTCCATGTAGGATCCGACCTGCTTCTTCCTGTAGCGAATGGAATCTGGATGGCCAAACACATAACTTCAGATAAAAATCATACGTAAGCCCTAGAGAAAACTGGATTGACAGCTAAATTTTCTATATGGTCTTTATCTTCATCTTGCCTCATGTTTTTGGACTTGTAGGAAATTGGTGACACTTAGAAGCAGATGTGAGTTGAGTGAATTGGCCTTATTTGCAATAATAAGAAGGAAATACGTGAAAATGAGAGCTGAAAATCTTCCCTAAGAAATCCCAAACAAAACATTTGACTACTGCATTTCGCTCTCTCTGGGAAAAAAAAAGAAAAGAAAAAAAGAAAAAAGTAAAAAGAAAAAAAAAAGGGAAGGCAACACACACATCACAGATGTTGGTTACATTTTTAGTCACATCACTTAATGCAACCCCAGGAAGAAATCAGAAACTATGGAGCTGTACAGTAAAGATCAGCAGAAAAAATGCATAAGAGTTGAGTAAAATGTTTGAAGACCCAGAACTCTGATTCAGTGAAGTTGCATGACGTGTGAGTATATTTCAAACTGATCTCAATGATACAACTTCATAGATTGCCCAGGGGGGTGGTGGCACCTGGTTTGGCCCTGCACATCTGCCCATGTCTCAGCAAACACAGAGTTTGCTGAAGAAGACCTTCACACATTCCCTCAGGAAGAAAGCCAAAGGTCCTATTTGCCTAGAATGGATCAATCTGATCTTTACGTAACTGGTTTAAAAGATATTATCCTGATAACTTTGCCAGGCTTTGCATTTCCCATATTAAAGGTGACACAGAGCAGAGAATTTAATTCCCCAATAAAAAGATGTAAACAATCAGCTGGGGGAAAAAAAAAAAAAAAAAAAAAAAAAGCATAATTGGCTATTAGACCAATTGTAATAAAATTACTGTTTTCTTCCTTTAATTCAGGAAAGCTTGTAATATTTATAGCTGATGTAGCATGAAACATTTTACTAAGTGCAGCATCAATAAAAAATAATAAAATCATCCACACTACTTCAGGTAAATGGAACAATAATAAAACACCCTCCCTTAAATACTACCAAGTTCTCATCACATACCCCAGGATTAAGCTGTGTGAATGGGCAACGGAAAAAACCCAGGAGTATCCGATTACAGGAAAGAGCTGATACTTATTTATTTAATTCCCCCACCCTACCCCCTTCTCACTCTGGAAAGGGGGAAAAAAAAGGCAGGAAAAAAAAAAAAAAAGGCCCTTGTAACCGATTCCAAGAGCTGCCCCTGCTTGGGAGTTTGAACACAGGAGGAACAAGATAAATTCCTCAAAATTCTAATTGGGGAACAGTTGACTTAATTGGTGGCCATTTGGCAGACAATGGGAAAGGAGCCCTGGCTGGCGCTGATGGCACCCCAGGGGGATATAACCTTGCAACAGGCCAAAAAGCTCTCAGGGACAGATTGTTTCCTGAGAAGAAACCATGAGACCAAGGGCTGGATTAACCCTCCAACTGTCAAGCTTTATTAGGAGTAATCAGGCTAGATATAGCAAGGGTTAAACACAGGAAACTGAACTGGCGATGATGACATATGTCTCTTTAAAAACAAGAAAAGCCAGGGAGAGAGGAGGATTTGGGGGAAAAATACATCTAAATGAACCCAAGTGTAATTCTTTCCGGTTCAAATGAATTATCCACTGAACTTTGTGTTGCATGTCACCCACTTGGCATTTCTGGCTTTCCTTAGGCTTATGGGCTGCACCAAATTCCCAATCGCTTTCTTTAAGCAAAGAGAAGTTAACACTGAAAATTAATTATTGTTTTTTTCCGGAGAACGTGGTGGTTTCCAAGGGCCCAATCCTGCATTGTGCTGAGCAATAACAGCCAAAACTGTGATCAGCTATGTAAAGGTGCACAACGGTTTTTAGAAGTGACTTCGTTCCTTTCTCCCTGGATGTGCAGAACTGCAGAGAGCTTTTATTAGATCAGCTGATACCTCTGTAAAAGCAGGCTATCCACATGGTTTTGGGGAACACTTCTCTACAGTGAGGCACCCCAGATACCTGTGCAAACCCCACTGAGCAACCCTGTTCCTTTCACACCTCAAACCAGAGCCATTCCCAACTTGGCTGTGGGTCAAATTTCTCAATGGAAAGAGTGCATCACAAAGAGAATATCTGGGATAACTAAGTTCTTTAGCAAATGCAACAAGAGCACCCCACAGATCAGCTTTCATCATTTCTAATGCATAAAATGGCAGCATGTTTGGGTTTGTAATACACATGTACAGCAGAAAAGAGGGAAGTGGGGTATGTATATGTGTATACTATTTTCATGATTTAAAATAGAAACAATTAACCCTAGGGTCAGGCATTCCCAGGCAGTTAATGACCACCTGGATTAAAAGCCCTCAGCTTTGCCTCAGGCCCTCAACTCCTGCAGTCAGTCATTAACTGCTGGAGATTCCCCTCCTGTCAAAAATCATTGTTTAATTACAACGATGGGACTGAACCCAAACTGTCACTCTCTCTTCCCGTGAATTTTGGAAAAAGTCAGAATTTGAGTTCAGATCCAAGCTTTGTTGTTCAGAGACATCTCCACTTAATTATAAACCTATCCGTTAATTACTGGGTATGTATTTCTGACACACAATAGGTTATTCAGCATTTTGCTAACACTACAGCACAGCCAGTATTTTGGATAGATCAGAGTGTCCATGGCAACCCACTGGCCAACATGGGGAAAAGGTAATTACTGGTTATTTCTTCAGTTTCTTCATTAAAGTTGTTACCAAATCCTGTTCAAAGTAAACCATATCACCCTCTGAATTGGGTGTTTCTCACTTGTTTTTGTGCCTGGATTACAGATTTTTGGTGTCCATCAAATGTCGCAACAGGTCATTGCTTCCAGGAGTTTTTCTTGGTCACTATTGCTCAGAGCTGAGCAGGGTCAGGATGTTGAGGGAAATGATGGAAAAAAAAGAAAGTAGGGAAAGAAAGAGAGATAATAAGTCAGAGAGAAAGAATAAGAGAAAGAGAGAAAGAAAGGGAAAGAGAGAAGGAGAGAAAGTGAGAGAGAGAAAGAAGGAAGGAAAGAAGGAAAGAAGGGAAGAGGAAAGAAAGGAAGAAAGAAAGAAAGATATTTGGGCATGTGAAGTATTTCACCTGTGGTGGAAATCAAGTGAGGAACCATTGGCTGAAAACTCGCTGCAGAGGGTTGACCTTTACAGTAGAAGGTTGTTGAAATCCAATTTGATCTGTAGTCACCTGTCTGCCTCTGCCCCTTTCCTAAAATGTCAATCTTATGGGGAAATTTGGTTATATACGAGAAGAAAAATCCTTGTAGGCAAAAAGAGGAAACTGCTCTTAAATATAGTCCTTTCAATTCATATTCATTTCCATTTAGCCTAGCACTGCAAGCTATGAATCTTCTCCATCTAGGAAATTTGAATGGAAGTTGCTCATATGGACGTAGTCAGCAACCACGTAGTTCAGCAGAGATTTTTAATTTAACCAAGAAAGAAAATTGCCAGCAACAGATCCAATTCTGCATGCAATGCGGGACTTAAATGGGGAAAAAAATGTGTGAATAGCACCGGATATCATTTGAAAAAAAAAAAAAAACAACAGTGTGTTTGATTTTTACTATATTTCAGCAATGTAATTGAGCAGACATATGTTCAAAAAGACTTTCGGTACCAAAATAGCGCCTCAGCACTCTGAAGGCACTGAAGTCTTAAATCCACGCATGCAGTGTCGGGTCTCCTGCCCAGAGATTGAGTTGTCCTGAAAATCCCACAGGTGCTCCCATCTGTGCCCGGAATTACACTGGGCAAGTGGAACGTCCCTAGCCTGGGCAGGTGGGATGTGCCCACATGGGCATATGGATGACCCCAACCCGAGCAGGTAGAATGTCCCCAGCCTGAGCAGATGGGATGTTTCCAGCATGGGCAGGTAGGATGTACCCAGCTGCCTCTTCCATGGGTGATGCTCTGAACACAGGCAGGATAGGGCAGGGAAAGTATTTAGGTCTCTGGCTCCAAGGAGGATGGAGAAATCAATTTCTTGCCCTGACTTGGGCTATCTCATGGTACACCTATTCCTTGCCTTTCTAATCAGTGAATTACTATTTAACTAGTGAGCAAATTATTTGACCAAAAAAGAGTTTTGAATTAAACTTACAAGGAGCCTGAATTCCTCCATGGTTTTACAGAGAACATACCCAGGTGCCAAAACCTGGTTGAAACTCTGCCTGCTTCCATCCTTCCCTCTGCAGCCAGCAGCTAAAGCAAATAAAATAATAACAATACAAATAAACCAGGATCACACCCAGACTGATATTTTGTCTTTGTTTTCCCATTGCCTGACAGTCCAAGTCGAGTAAGATCCCTGAGACTCAGTCCTCACAATTTGCATTCTGAGTGTACAATCCTGCCTGGCACTTCCCATCTAATAACTGCTCCTTTTGTTTATCTATAATCCACCCCTGTCACTGTATACCTGTAGTGCACCTTTATCTCTATGCCTCCTATCTCCCATACAGAGACCATTCAGCCCTGGGGCTTGTCAGTTTTATGATTCATGGGTATATTGTACCTAAGATCCTACAAAGAAGGTCTTGAAGTAATTTAAAGGAAAAAAAAAAAGGAAAAGGAAAGAAAAAAGAAAGAAAACAGGTATTTCAGATGGCATGCTGTGTGAAAGAAATCCCTTATTGACTAGCCTAATCTTGTATAATGTAATCTAATAATAAAGCCTGTTCCCAGAGGTACTGCTCAATAGATGTTATAGTGTTAAAACATGTTTTATGCTGTGTTCTGAAACATATTATGTGTAACAGAATTGTCCAGTTACTTCTTACACACCAGCTACTAAATATGGCATGAGCACTGTCAATAAAGCCAGCCATTACTATAGTTTAGATTTCTCCAAGGCATAGGATTCAGTTATACTTTCAGTAATCAATTAATTGGCTGCTCATTACTGGCACAGATTGCTGGAAGCCTCCCAGGCTGCGAGGCAAGCTGGGCAGCACAACCAAGCCCAATCTTTGGAGCACACTTTGCGTCAAGAACTATAATGGGTTCTTGTCTTGGAGATGAGAAATGATTGAAAAAATATCCTTCTGGTGATTCTCTCTGTAAGGGAAGGAAGGAAAACTCCTCTGTTTCTGTGGGCTAGGGCACAGGAGTGCAACACAACGAAGTGCCTGAGCAAAAGGATATGGGATGGGAATGATACACAGTGATGAAAAAGCGTTTGGGTCCACTGGAAACAGCCATATAATGATGCTCCAACCACTATACCTCTTAAAAGTTCCCTACCAGCAACAAGCCAGCAATGCTCGCATCCCAAGGAGATGCATCCTGCCTGCTGAGACCTGATCCAGGCAGAAATGTTCAACCTACCCCAACAACCATGGGCTCTGTCTCTCCCAGATGCTTTGCAAACCCTGGACCTCTCTCTCAATATATGAATTTTCTCCAAACAGCTTTTAGGGGTTTCTTTCAGCGTAGACACAGATTAGAAATGGCGTCTGGGTTTTTTTTTCTGTTTATATTCTGTTGGGTGTGAATCACACAGTGTTGCTTCCGTTCCTTGATTAAATGAGTGTGGCTCTCAGAGCCAAGTTTTTAATAATAAATGTTGTATTTACAAATTCATAATTTGCAAATACTCTCCAGGCTTCTTTTAAATTGCTGTTTTCGTGGCAACTCCTCTCAGTAAACTGACTCATAGAAGTTTGGTTTTATTTGTAGAAAGCAGGCACAAAATGGGATTGAAGGCAAGAAAAGATGCTTTGAGAAGAAAGATTTGCTGTTTTAGTGGGTTTGTTTTTTTTTTTTTCTAGCAGGAAAATTCAGAAAATTCTTGGAAAATTAGTTGTTAATCATGTTATAGATGTAGGGCAGATTCAAAAATAATTTTATTGCTGTTATTTAAATGGCGGATGAAATTAATATATTGAGATAACGGCAATAATACTGACACTAATGTTACACTATTGATAGATCTTCATAGTAATAATTAGTGGAAATATTATTAGTGATGTAATTGCCTGATCTGTGGATATGCTACACCGACTTGAAATTAACAAAATGGAGAGCAGAATCACGTACTATCTCCTATATTTTCCATATAATCATCATAAAAGCATGCATGGACTGTATAAGAAAAGTTATACGTGTTCCCCTAAATGCTGTTTTAAAGTGCCAAGGTAAGCATTGTTACTTCCAGACCTGAGAAATAGCAAGGCACTGTCCATGAGCAGATATGAATAATTAAAAGAGATTCCTAGCATATTTTATAAATGCAGTTGCTATCAGCATATGAGAAACGTTGCCTTAAAATATATATCATAATACAGTTAGCAATTATTTATCACGTTAATCATCAAAATTGTATCCCCTATATGCTTAAGTGTATGTTTAAATTGAATACAGACAGTCCACATAAAGTAAAAATCAGGCAATATGTTGTAATTAACATAATATCTATCTCTAGAGGTGTGTTAGAGAGAGATGCTGACTGTATGGCTTCTTACCACAACAGGACATTTCAGGAGGGCCTGAAATACAGACACTAAGAATGTGTTTATATTAAGTAACATTAAATGTAGGTGCACAGTTATGGACCATGAAATTGCTCGCCTTTATGCAGTCCCAACATCTTCTCAGAGTACAGTAGAATTATCAAACCAGAAAGCGTTATGTGTTGACATCCAATTGGTACTTAACAATAAAACAATTGCCTTATTAAATCTAAATTAAATCCTATTTAAGATAAATTTAATTTAAAGTGTGGCTTAAATGGCTCACAAGAGTGACAAATGCCTGAAATGCAGCGGCCCTGCCTCGTTTGTATTTCCTTATTATTTCAGCCAGATAGCTGCTTATTATTTTTGTATTAGTGTTTTAATTTACCGATACCCCATCTGCTTTCATAGAGTTCTCTGAACAAGCAGAACCACAGAGCTGTCAGATGCTCTCATTCTAACCCAGAGCTGCTCACATTCCTCAGGAACTTTGATGCACAGACAGAGTCATTAACATCATTTGACCATTTCATTTCAGGATTCATTTTACACAGCTGGAGCAGAGCTGCCCCGTGAATGAGGCATGCCCATAATTGACAAAACACAGGACTGACCCAGAGTGGTCAAAAAGAAAAAGTACCGTGTGATTTCTAAGAGATAAAGTTGCTTACAGTTTCAGAGCTCCTTGTTACAGATTTTGTTTTCTGTATTTTTCTTTCTAGAAAAGAACGGCTGCAAAACAATCATCCAGCGCACACTTTAAACACAATCAGCATCAAATAATACCCTATAATGGTTGCGAGCTCCCTAGACATGGCTCCTATCACAATATCCTTTTAGATTTGTTCCTTAAGGAGTGACTTTTCCTCCTCCAGGTACGTTCTGCGTTTTGTATTCTGGCGAATCGAATCCCTCAGCACTCCAATTCCATGAAAATTTTCCACATTGATTTGTAACCTTTGGGGGAAAAATTCTTAATTCTCCATGGTTTCTGATCACTTAGGCTTTTCTGAGCTTGGGTAACACAGCATGCCACATGTTTTCCTAACAAATTGCATTCGGACACTTTCCGACACTTTCATTATTTTAACTCAGGTAATAATTAGTCACTGTCAGAGCTAAGACTTAGGTTGTGCAAATCAGAATAAATTTACCTTGCTGTAGCAGCAGTCACAAATGAAGCAATAAATTAGAAATAGCAAATTGTTACGGACTTAAGAGATCACAACTCAGAATCGCTACCTGAAATCCAGGAAATGTTGCAGCGCTGCTAAGATTTCCTTGAGAGCTTAATTTTTCCAGATAACTTCGTGTTCCATGAATGTTATTGCAAAAAGCCCTGGAGATATTATACTCCTGACATTCCCTAAGAAAACACAATGGGGCTCTGCTCCTGGAAAAAAAAAAAAAGGAAAAAAGACCAAAGAGTGTTTCCTATTAGTATGAAATGCATGTCTTTTGAAGGTCTTCAGGGTTCAAAGTCTCTCCCCCTCCGCAGCTTCCCTCTCCCTTATCCTTACAGTTTGTATAGATTAAATGCATAGTGCAACCCCATGGGTTCTCCGTTGTAAAGCTATGTCTAATATGAGGCCACTAGACACTGTCACATAAAATCCATTAAAGTCCATCAGATGCACTGTCTTGGTAACATTCAGCTCATTGTCATTGGGCTGCTGCAATGAAGCATAGAGTGCCTGCTTTGAAACTTGATTAAAACAATTCATTAAAAGTAAGGCAACTAATCAGAACACAAGGGTTGTCTTCGTGGGACTAGAAAAGTTCATTAGTGCCCACACGATGAAAACAGGAGCGGGAAAAAGAAAGGCAGGAGGGAGAAAGAGAGCCCTCCTCCTCCTCCCCTCGTTTCCAGCCGTTATCTGGGGTGGGGAGACACCGTCCTTCCCCACAGCTTTAATTGCTTTGCTCTGCTCCTCCAGCACCATCCTGAAGCCTTCGTTTGGCATTGCTGATCGTTATAGTTTGGTGCCTCTTTTTCTCCTGTTCTTAAATAATCACAGAAATGCCACCAAGTGGTTTTCCTCCCGATTTCACCTCTCTCCCCGCAAAATGCAGATTTCATTATACAGATGTCCTTCTCAATAAAAGCACAAGAAGAAACACGAAACGGCACTTCAGTCTCCTTTTATAGTAAATGCTTGGTTTGGGGGTATTTTTGGTTTGGGATTTTTTTTTTCCCAAAATCTCCTCCAATTTAATTTTTAACCAAAAAAAGAAAAAAGAAAACATTTGAAATTGAAAATTGTTTTGAATTTGTCAAAACAAAGCATGTCTAGCAAGCGTAATTTATGCTTTCGATTTGCCAGGAAAATGTTCAAATTTGTCATTTTCATTCTGAAGAAATTTCTTTTCAGTTTTGAACTGAAAACAGCTTCAATAAATCAATGTATTTTGGCCAAGCTGTTTTTCACCCTACAATTCTGATTGACCTATCTGGATCTCATCAAAACGGGTACCCAAGCCTGAATATGATCTTTCTTCAAAGCCTCATTAAAATAAAAGAAAACCCTTCCCACAAATGGCACCAGTGTGTGGCGGCTGCTTCTCAGCACTCCTGCCTGGTGTTGGAGGATGCACGGGGCTGCTGCAGGTCTGCCACATCATGTCAGCTGTTTGCAGAGGTACATTAGCTCCTAATCTTAACAGGTAAATAGCAGTAAATTCACAGCGCCTATTTCACTGGTGTTAATGTTCTTGTGAATAGTAATAGCAGCGCTCCACACATCCTTCAGGAGGGCTGTGATTTACGTGCCACGGGACAGGTCTATTCTCTTTGTTCAATATAAACCATAAACAAAATTCTTCCAAATGACTATTATGAAAAGTAGCTTCACAATATTGCATGAATCTCTCGGCATCCTATGCCTTATCGAAAGTTTATGCCTGGAAGATGGACTACTTGTATTGTGGGAACTCTATAGATTATCTCCATTACCGATTAAAGAGGCTGTCTTTTTCCATGCCTCGTGCCGACCCATTTGTTACCTCCTTAAATGAGTGAAGGGTCTTTTGATTACAGGGTTCTTTGCTCAGGAAACTACCATATTTGCAAACACAAATGCATATATACACTCTAATGAATAATGAAGGTTATTTATTGCTTGTGCTTGAAATAATGGTAGATTTTGGAGTGCCTTTCATAAAACCCACATCAGAAAGTGTGTTATGTCCTGACATTTTCATTGCAGTTCAAGTAAAATAGTCCTTGGAAATTGTCTTGCTACCAAATTGCAATCATAAAGGCATGGCTTCAGACTCCGAGAATCACTTCAGATTGTGAACTTCTGGATAATATATAACATAAAGAGTTTAATTGAATCAGCCAGTTGGGTTTTTGCCCAGAAAAGTAGAAATTTAAATGCTGATGCAGCTTTAGCTTCCAATGACACCAGTCAGCACTCCTTAGATTGGATTGTAAATAATCTTATTTGAGGATATGCAGTATGATAGGGATATACTTGTCTGTAAACTTGCTAGCAAAAGTAATTAAATAATTCCATTGTGTACTAAGACATATGAAAAATCACAGACCCCAAAGAAAGATTCAATAAGTATTTACCAGCAGCTAGAAGAAAATATGGACTTTTTAGCAACTCTTGTCTCATTGCTAAGACAAAAGAAAACAAAATAATAAATCAAAATTCAACAACAGTGAATTTCTGACCCATCTTTGAAGACATTTGTAGCAAATGCCTTTCAGCCCACTTGGATGACAGTGCAAATCCACAGTCTGAATGCTAGCTTGGTTCACATCCCAGTGTTTAAAAGTTCATCTTTCTGGACTGGTGTTCTGAACATCTCAGATGAGCTTTTCCAGTCCAAACACAGCTGATAGAAACAGAAAAATAAATACAAATATTTCTCTATGTCTCCCACAAGATTCAGCATGAAGCGTTGTATCCATTCTCTCTACATAAATATATACCAAAAGAAAGGGAATCTAGTCAGCACTTTTTGCTGAAAACAAAAATTCCCCCTAACTCACAAATACCTCAAAATTATTTATTTCCCCAAAGTGTCACAATCACTCAATGAGAATTGCTGAAAGTGAAAAATGGAGTGGTTAACAACCACATCTTTAAAACTGCAGCCTCTTTAAGACTTTCTTTTGCCTTTATTTTCAAAGACAATGAGAAAATTATAATGAAAAACTGAAAGAACAAAGGGGGAAAATAAAAGGCAGTGAAGCAAGAGTAAAAAAACAAGAAAAAAATAAAACATTACTTCTGTTTATTAAATCTCATAGTGCAAATGTTAAGGATTTGCTTTCTTTAACAATTTAAAATCCAATGTTAATATTAATATAGAATTTTTCAAGAAAGCAAAAAATCTGAGAATAAAATTCCACAAAATATTACTGCTGCTTCCTGATTCCAAGTTCTGCGAGGTGCTGTTAGTCAATCTAAGAGACATCCCAGGAAAAAAACGTCACCTTATCAGGAGAGAACTTACTTAAGATGGGAGATGATGGGCCTTTTCTCACCGTAGATGTTAGCGTGTGTAGGAGAGCTAAAAAAAAATTCTATTATGTGTGAATTAAGAATTCACACTTCAGATGTTCTTGTTTGCCTACCAATACTACAGAGCCTAAAAGCTCCAGATGCCTTCATCCATTCTGCTCATGTTGTAACAACTTTAGTCCATGCAAAATCAGTCCTGTGAGTTAGAGTGGATCACGAATTTGCTTCCACTGGATGTCTAACAAAAGAATTTGAGAAAATCTCAGACATTTCATAAAGTGGTGCAGAGCTCCTCTAAAACACTGAAGCACTCCTCCCAGAATGGGTACTTTGCTGCCAAAATTATTGTCTACAGAGAAGTTATGAGTTCAGAGACTGCTGACATGCAGCTTTAAAGACTGTGTTTCACCTCGAAGAATACAAGTGGTAATTTTATGGATCTAGTCAAATTCCAGTTGGAATCATCTTCATTTCCTAGCAGACTTAGCCACAGTTACTGAGTATTACAAAACAGAAACTTCATTCTATTTGGACAATAGCTCCCTGTCGTCATAGCAAAGAATACGTGTCTTTGGGAACATTCATTCTTTTTTTCTTATATCTATTTTCATTAAAAGTAACAAAATAGCTGTTTGTCACTACTCAAAATTTTGTTTTTGCAAACTGCAGTGAGAGCTCTCAAGATATCTCATCAAGCTTCATTCCATAATACCTTTATTTTATTTCCCTGCACAGTCTTTTTTGTTTCTTTTCCCTCTTCACGTTTCTTTGTGGCAATTTGCACTATGTCTACAAGGAAATCATCTGTAGCTGATGCAAACCTCAAAGCACTTTTCCGTCCAACTGAAGATGTGACCAACCATGTATTTCACCATTCAGGATGCCAAATAAAATATGAAATCTGCCAAATAAAACATTGATTCCTGTCTTTTTTTTTTCCCCAGTTATTTTACCAAAAATCTCCAAGTGCTGAAAACATCATATACAAGAATATATGGGTAACGTGGTTAGGTCGCCTTGGTCACCACAGTAGATAAAATCTACCTGGCCAAGGCAGCGTGCCTGCATTGTGTTCCTTCTCTTTGCACTCCAGATACCAGCAGGGACCACAGACTTAGGAAGAAATTACCCCAGTACTGAACTGTTTTTCTTTGGGAAATTAGGCGTATCTTCACTTGCATATGTAAAGTAATACGGACCACCATTTTGGCACAAGTCTTTATCAAGAGTAGATCAGCCAGGATGGAGAGCCAGCACCCCTGTTTCTCCCCAAAACTTATTAGCCACCGGACCTACGTCAGCTCCAAAAAATCTGAATATGTATCCAAAATCAACTTTGCAGATGGCTTTTGCTTCCATTAAAATCTATGGTGGAAAAAAATAAAACCATACATAAGATTTAATTTAATTACGGGCATATAGAACTTGGGAAAAAAAAAAAAAAAAGCTTCATATTTGGATTTATGGAATTATTTTACCGAAAAAGAATTACGTTACATATTTAAATCCCTGGTGGCTACTAATGTTTTATTAAATACAGTGTAAATCCAGCTGCGACCATGCAATAAAACCTCCAAGGGGCAAAAAAAAAAAGATGTTATGTTTTATGATTTCTGCACAAAGCAACATGGTCTCCCTAATACTGCCCATATGCCATTGTGCTCTCCTTGGCATTGATCTTTAATAAGAGTACAATATGCTGAACCCCAGCTTAAATGTACAGAAGGAACATGGCAAGGTTATGCATTACCCATAGCATTTCATATATGTTCCCAACTCCCAAAACAAAACCTTGTGCTAAGCTATCAGACAAATATACCTGATGTTGGCTAAAAAAAAAATACGCAGAAATTTGGTTTGTAGGAGAAGTTTGATTTCATTAGAGAACTTCAGGAAATAACGATATGACTCTGTGGGCAGACTGTCACCCATAGTAATTAGCTGGTGAGTAAATCCATTTGGTTTTCGCTTTTTTATCATAAGGACATGCATTTTCACTGTCATGTGCCCAGGGTTTGAAAGGTTTACATTACATAAAATTAGGACTATATAAACTATGAGCTTCATCTGTTTTCTAATATAATTGCCCCTTCCCTCATACAGAGTAGCCTAATTGATAGCCTCCATTGTATGCAATGCACGTCAATAAATAGTGAACATGAATGTGAATCAATATTGTGTTAGTACTGGGATTAAGAAAGCTATTTTCTCCTTTTTTCCCTTTTTTTTCAAGAAGAGATGAATATGAGTAAATAAAATGAGTGTTTTTCTAAAATTCTGCCTGGGGATTTGGTTTTCCATTTCCTTGTCAGAGAACATCAGAAGTCACCCTGAACCCTAGCAGTTAGGCCTGATGTGGACATTAGAAGCAAATACTTCAGCTGGAAGGACTGCTCTTCATGCTAAAAATACAGGTGCAGTTGCAGAAGAAAAGTGATTTGGCTTCTGATATCTTTTCTCTTTTTTTTTTCTATTTCAAGCCACAAATTAGAGGACAATTTATGAGAGTCTGGACAATAATTTATAGGACTAGTATTGACTGCTCTTGACCCTGTGTGTTATTTTGCAGTCTAAACAATGCCAAATTGCTTAGATGACCCAATACCATGCCAAAACCCATAGACACCTGATATATATTGCACAAATTTTTAAGCATGGCAAAAAGCACAACCCAGTGATAAATGATCACAGTATTTTAGATCAGTTCAGCACAGGAACTTCTGCAAGTCTCTGAGGTTTTGGGAAATGAGAACTGGAAAAGGAGGTACATAATGTTAGGGAGTGTTAGCCATTGGATCAACATTAGGATCTAAGCCCAGAAAGACAGGAGCTTGCAATAACCTCTAGACCAGTCATTGCTCATAAACACCCTAGTGCTTCAGATGTAGGCTGGAACATGGTTCCCTATTTTACTACCCAGTTACAGAATCATTCTCATTCATAGAATCATTGAATCATAGAATGGCCTGGGTTGAAAAGGACCACAATGATCATCTAGTTTCCCCCTGCTATGTGCAGGGTCATCAACCACTAGACCAGGCTGCCCAGAGCCACATCTAGCCTGGCCTTGATTCTTCCTCATTCTTCCTTTTATTTTTCCTCATTCTTCCTTTTATTTTTTTTCATTGTGCAGAAATTAAACTGTTGTAATTTATACCCAAGCTATTTGTGTATGGGTATTCCTCTACTGAAAGTTAGAAGAAGACGACTTTTATATATTTGAAAGTATATATGCATGCACACTTACACATGCATAGATGCGTTTGCTAAGACTGTATGTTGTGTATGCATAAATGCATAACATGCAGCAAGGAAAAATCATTGTAATGTCCTCTTTAAAATACACTGCATTTCTTGCAGCTGTATTTATTTATCTTTGCATAAAGAAAGGGAAATATATTTTAAGAATATGCTATGAAGATTTTTTCCAATAGTAGCACAGTTTATACACACCTTCTTACACCAGATGAATTATCGTTTTCTTTGCTTGAATCTGCATCAGTTAATTTAAGTGGTGTCTTGTGGAATGTATGGCTAAATCAAGTCTTCAGTTGGAGGGCTCAGCTTAATTTTCTGTGGCATCCTGTGTCACAATATGTCACATCAGTGTGCCTGCATGGGTGGACGGGATACTCTTAAAGAAGGCATCACTCTTAAATGGGATTTGCTGAAAAGCCAAACAAACAACAACAAAAAAATGTTAATGAACTGGATCACCATGTGTCACTCTGTTCTTATAGTTAATTACTGTACCAGTCGAGGAGTTTGGGGGAAAAAAAGGGGACATAGATTTGCTCTGAACTCTCATTTCATATGAACCTTTTGAATTGCAATCTGCACTGACAACCTCTCTTAAGAGTACTGCCCCGAAGTACCTGAGTCATTAACAAGCCTACAAATTCCAACTTTTTTTCTTTTTTTTTTTTTTTGGTATTTGCCTCCCACCCCCTTCCCCTTTGTTGCTATAGTAAAAATGTTTCTACTTTTCTACATCTGTCTGCTGTTGCCAACAAAACACTGGCGAACAGGAGGTGATCTTTCTGTTTTCGTTCCAGCAGCCTGGCCCTGAATGAGTTTAATCGGCTGAGAAACAAGACTGAAAAGGGCTTTGCTACCCTTTCTAACTTCACTGCGCTCAGGCTTTCTGTAGCCTAGAGAGTGACACCCTATGCCTTATTTCACTGTGGATTATTTAGAATGCTTCAATTGTGACTTGTCAATGTGGTCCGGGATAGATCAAGGCAAAACCTCCGACAAGAAAACAGCAATGCGAATATGATGTGACTGACTGCTGCACAATGGACTAATACCTCTTAATTTGGACTTTTAGCAATCGTTTACCATCCCTATGCCCTTGAAGATTCCAAATCCACTCTAACAGAGAAGAAAAAAGTCCTTTGCTTTTTCGTCCCTTTCCCTTCCCCCCCCCCCGACCATAACTCGAGTGTATCGATCAATGTCTCTGTACGCATTTAATAGCTTTATTTCAAAGCACTTTACTCTTAAAAGCAGCTCTCACCAAGCTATGCTATTGAAATACTGTGCAGGTGTAATTAAATGAGCCAAAATTTGGCTCTGGACTGCATCCCTGTTCTCTCTTTGGCAGCAGAAATACAAGACGATACCTGGCCACTTATCTCTGGATGGAACTGATTTGGGGTTTGCCTCTCTCTTTTTTTTTTTTTTTTTCTAATTAAAAAAAATAATTAAAGTGAAATTAATTGGTTAAAGGTTAATAGATGTAGAGATTGACGTCGTTACTAAAAGTACTCCACCTGAAATGACAGTGTAGGAGCTTTAATATATTATCAGATACTGATGGCTGTACTACACCCAGGAGCAATATGGCCAGGGCATCACTGAGCACTATGCGTCCTGTGACTTTGCTGTGGAGACTGCTTCAAAGTTTCTCAGTTCCTTGTGGATACAGTCACTGTGATTCCTGTGTTCATTAAGAACTGAAGTGAAACTACACATTTATTGCACATGGGAAGTTTTCACGCAATGAGTTTAGCTCACTTCAATAAGCAGGGAATCAGATCAAAAATAACATCTCAGAATATCAGCATGAATAAAGTTCATAAATCTCTTTTGGTACTATTTCTGTTCTTTACGAGGCACTTTTCACTAACATTTGTCTGCATGAAACTGACCACAAAAAAAAAAAAAAAAAAGGTGTAGGAAAGCCTTGTGGAAGCTCACACATATATATTTTCACTAAAAAGGTTGGAAGGTCAGTTGAAAGCTCTTTGCAATACGTATGTCATCCAATGAAGACAGAGCAACGTAACTATGCATCTTAGTCAGGCATCATGAATAGGAAATACTCAAAGCAACAGTCATGGTGAATAGTCTGTGATTAGTCCACAAGCTAAAGACAGACCCCATCAACCACACTGCAGATAATTTTTCATGGTGATCATAGTTGTAAAAATCAAATTTGTCAGTCAGTAATTCACAAGTAAAAAATGAAATGAAATGAAATGAAATGAAATGAAATGAAATGAAATAAAATAAAATAAAATAAAATAAAATAAAATAAAATAAAATAAAA
>JACDJE010000059.1:2642716-2666502 GCA_016647715.1 Pavo muticus
AAAGAAAGAAAGAAAGAAAGAAAGAAAGAAAGAAAGAAAGAAAGAAAGAAAGAAAGAAAGAAAGAAAGAAAGAAAGAAAGAAAGAAAGAAAGAAAACACCTTTGCATACTTGTTTTCTTTAAACATTAGTCCATTTTGGCTAAACTAGTGTTACTGAGAAAATGCATTTATTTGCCAGATCACTGTTAGAACGGAAATATTTTAGATTTTATTAATTTGAAAAGCTGAAAGCAAAACTTGCAATGGCTGGTGTCAGCAATCAGGACATGGCATAAAAATAACCTTCTAATTCTATGTGGTTATTGACTGAATAAAATCCCAGTCTGCCCCAGAATGAGCTAAGAGCACAGCTACACCCCTCTGCAGCTAACACTGTCTGCTTAAGGAAGGTGTTACACTCGCTCTGCTCAGGCTTAGTGCCTTATTAGGGCATTAAGTGTAGTTTCCCAACCAATGGAGAAGGTCTCACTTGAGAGCCCCTTCCTGCCCCAAGGCTCTGGGAGCAGTCCATGGTTTGATCCCCACAAGCTGCTTCTGGATGAGATCCCTTTAGCATCGCTGCCGTTGCCCTTTTGGACCAGAAACATTTCCTTTCTTTTGCCACTATGGCACTGTAGGTCTTTTCCACCTTGACTGAGCCTCTTGCTCAGCCAGGATAAGCCAGTGAAGATCCACGCAAGTTCAATGGATGCAGATTGCTTTACAACACCTGAAACACTGCCAGAAGGCATAATTACAATAATAGTAGCTTAAAAAAAAAATCAATCTATCTATTAGCATGAAGATGGATTTAGCTGGATTCTAATTTTTCAGACTCTTATTTTTCCATCATGTTCCAAGCTAGTAAGTGACTTAAACCAGAACAGGACTGGCTTTAAATTCTCCTTCAGGACTAAAAATAACCCTTTCAACTAATTGTGCTTATGTTACCTCCTCCAGCAGCAATTATTTGGTTTCATCCCAACCTTCCTACTTACCCATAATTACCATCTCCTTTGACATGGCTAACTAAAAGCAAGTATTAATATGGATTTAATGTTGTTTCAGAAATTGGTGCAGCACCGAGGGTGCCAATGACCCTAATTTCACTTTGTACTAAAAATGTGTTGATCTGTGGTTTTTGGCTGCTGCTTTAATTTGACTTGAAGGTTGAAAGTAAACACATCACTCAAAGGCATGGTGCATGAATTAAGGTCTTTCTGTCACCAGACTCTGCTTTTTTTTTCCCTACTCCCTGGGTCAGGCACCCCAGAGTCCCCCCCCTTTCCCCTTTCCTCTCATGGGACCCTGGGGAAATATTTCTCTTGACACGAACTCCTGTGTGACTAACACCTGCATTTCTTTCAGTGCACATTTCCATGGGGGAAGTTTTTCTTTTTTCTTTTTTTTTTTTGTCTTTCCCCTCCCTAGAAAATATTTCTCTAAGAACGACCAGATTTTCCTAGCTGCTCCAAACACAGAGACTTGTTGCACTTCCAACAGCAGAAAGCATGTTGCTTGACTTTGAATTCCCTTTAGCCAGGAGATCACCTTCCAAAAATGTGTGCTTTCAATGAACAAAGCCCATTTTTAATGCTCAGTGCTACGTGTTGGGATGGAATTGGGGACATGGCAAACCCAGGTTTTTCTGCCTATCAGAATAATAACAAAAGCCAGTGTGGCAAATTTCTCTTGGCTTCCAGATATTAGAACGCATTCAATGCATCTTTGACAAGTTAACACCTACCAGGGTTTGCTGCGTCACAAACCTCCTTCTCCAAGGATGCAGTTTTTAACAGCAAAAAGGAGCTTTGTTACACTTTGAACCGGTTCCCTGAACAAAACAGAGCTATACTGTAAAATAACTTTTCTACACAAGGGCTTTAACCGGCATAAATACATCGGTTGGGGTATATAGTGGGGGGGGATTGCTCTTTTTTTTTTCTTTTTTACACACATAACTGACATCTTTATTCTGCAGGAAAAAAAAAAAAGAGTAAACCAAGCATAACTGTCTACAGCATTTTCTTGGGGTCAGGGTTTCCAGGGAATAATAGAAGGAGAAAGCTTCCTAAAGACATATCTTTGAGGAGTAAGGATGGGGGTTCCAATTTACTGGTCTTCATCTTATTGAGGGCAATAATTTCCCTGAAGACTTTATTGGCAGGGTATCACTGCAGAAAACGTTTGCTGCCGGCAACCCTATTATTTTCCATGAGAAATACAGTCCCGTGAGAAAGCACGTTCTCACTCTATTTCTGTGGGAAACACCAGGAGAAGAAGAATTCCAAATCCCGCGAGACCAAGCAACTGGAAACAACACCAGAAGCCCTCTTGTTTGTGTAACTTATTGCAGAAATATCAAAGGAGGAGAAGAACATGTTTTCATAAAATTTTCGCTTTGCAAGAGCTGAGGGTTGTTGTTGTTTTTTAAGAAAAAAGGATTTGTATCTGACAGCCCAAAATCCCAAGGATGATCGGTCTATTTCAGTTGTCAATTTACGATCTTTAAAACATTTTTAAAATTGACTGAACCTTAACTACATCCTACCTCATCTTGTACTAGCCAAGTTTTACAGATGCCATCTTAAAAATCAATTCAAGGAACAGCCATAAACTTGAAAGCTTCCTATTTGAAGTGTATATGGCAGAATGCAATTTTGTTTAATTTTAATTGACAGAGATGTCAGCCTAAGAGAATATTTTAGAATATTAGTAAGAACAGTAAACTTATGCCTTGACACTTTTATGATATAATGGTATAATTCTCGGGGAAAAAAAATCACCACTGTCAGGATTTACACAAAAGCGGTACATGTTTTACTTTTTCCTCAGTAAAGGAGTGACAAATGTATTACTAATTACACAATTACTTTATTATGTAGAACCAGTAATAAAACCCTTGAAGTACACTCAGCAAGGTTAGTTTCATTAAAAAAAAGGAAGTTGTTTTTTCTTTTTAATTATTACTACAAATGTGCTGGTGAGGCTTCAGCCTGTGGGATGTGGTTCGGTTGGCTGCTCTCTGCATTTCACAACACAAAAAGCATGTTTGCAAGGCCTGTTTGTTTCTAAGGAGACAAATCTTCAAGCGGTGTAAAACTGCTATTTGAGCAAGCTAAGAATTAGGCTTGAAGAAACATGATCAATTCCTGCAAAAGATCCAAAAGCATGGATGTGCTGAATTTCTCAGATGCTGATTTTTGTATGTGCTTTTTTGTTCAGATACGGCAAAGCAGCTTCACATTAAGGCATAAATGTATGACTGAAAACATGCTCACTCTCTGAGTTCAGATGAAACTGAAGTAATTTAAACAGGCAACTTTCTTTTCCCTTCCCTAATTTTGACAGTGGTCAGATTCTGAGCCTACTGCTTTTTGTTAAAGTCCACAAAACCGAAAACTGAGCTCTCTGTCCCCAGTCTGGGACCGGATGAAGTCCTGCTCCAGACGGTACCCTGCTGTCCCTCTTTGCACCACTGTTGTATAGAAAATTCCCAGGCAACAAGGAAATGCAAAGGCACAGTACTTGGCGCTGCTGTACTACAAGAACACATGCTCCCTCACTCCTCACGGCCTGATCTAGCAAAGCAATTAAATATGCAGCTAACTTTAAGCACATGAGTAATCCCTTTGACTTTAAAGAATTACTCATGTACTTAAAGTTTAGTGCCCTGCTGTACTGGGACCTACTCTCCAAAGCAAAGTATGGCAGAGATTTAGTGATTAATTACAGCCTACAGATGGACAAGCCAGTTGGGTGAAACAAGAATTGGGCCAACCCTTTGCCCTTCTCCAAAAACAAATCTGAATAAAGGTCAAAAGAGTTTGGTTAAGGATGTACTTACCAAACTTTCAAACCTTTTGAGGACCATCCACCACTAGTAAAGGCTCTCACATTGTATCCCTCCGGGAGTCCCATAGGCGTAGTCGGTTGTAAACTCATTTTCCTATATGGTCAGGCACGCGTGTGGCAGGGAGGAATGAATGACAATGTAGTACGGCCAAAGCTGGTGTCCTGTGACCATGGAGCTTTTAATATGGAGGCAACGGAATCAGGATTAAGAATTGCAGCTGCTAAGATGCTAAACCCCACATACAGCTCCAATGGCTCAGATATTATCAAGCGTAAAATCTTTTGAATAAAGCCTTACATGGGGGCACCATTGTAAACTGCTTTCCCTGTTAAAGCCTTTGCGTAGCAGTAAGAGGGACATGGTTGTATTTTGCCGTATTATTTTCAGTAATATGTCAAAGGCCACTGAAATCAATTCCTATTAATTTTAAAGGACTTTTCATAGTAAAAATAATGCCCAGTAAATGCACTGTAATGAAACTGCTGTTCAAAATCCTCTAAGGATTGCCAGCAACTAATTTTCTTCCATGAGATAAAATTGTACAGTGTTCATTTCCACTATAGAAGCAAAAGTTAGACAGGTTTCAAATAAGTAAGCTCCGAAGGAGTTTGTGTGATTTTGCAGTACTTTATGATATAGGCTTTGCCTATGTTTGCTTGCATCTAATCCAAATTCCCTCTCTTCGGTATTGATATAAATCCCTGTATGAGAGGAGAACCAAATTGTAATCCCAACACTGCAACTAACTAGATCATTGGCTATTGAACAAGCCCTCATCTAGGAAAAGGCATGCAGAGACAACTACCCAGTTAATATTGTACTCCACTAAGAAAAAATGTAGAAGTTACTATTTTTTAGAAAATCAAAACAAGATTTCTTTGTCCAGCAGACAAAAGTACTGGGAGATCCTGGTAAAGGCTTCCCATCAGGAGGGTAATATGAATCTTTTCTATTAGAATTCTGTTAGATGCACACTCTAATTCTGCTCATGATTGTCTTCCCCAGATCCTAGCATCAGTCTCTTCACCAAGGTGCTTTCAGTTTAAGAGCACTTTTTCATTCCTGGAACCCTAACGTCATTATCACACTCAAAACCAAAACAATTTCCTGAAATGCCTTAAATTGTGCCAGGGGAGACCAACATTCAGATCATATTTTCCAGAGTACTTGCAACCTAAAGTCTTCAATTGAATACTTCCTTCTAGTTTTCCTTTCACGAGTTTGGCCTTATTTCATGTGCTGGATGGGAAAACAAGGGTGAAAAAAAAACCAAAAAAACCCAACCATTTTCCAATGCTAGGAACTGTTCTCTGAAGAAGTGCTGGTTGTTAATTCACTGTGCATGTGTCGAGATTGACTATTTATTTATATGAATTTACAACCTGCAGATATACAAACTAAAATGATAATCTAAAGCATTCAGACATCCTTTAGAAAAACAGTATTGAGTTTCTTTTGTTTGATCTTTTGCTTGTTTGGATTTTTGTTTTGGAGGGGGTCTAGGGAGGAGTTGTTTGCTAGTTGTGAAGCTGCCTAAATTTCTCTCATGGTAACAGAATAAAATTCTGTAACAGAAAAGCTCATCTATACAGAGCAGCATAGTAGAGACTACGTATCACAGAAACCCAAAAGACAAGACAGTTTTCAGTATTTTTCCTTAAATATTCTTGCTCTTTTTGATGTTCACTTTCCTGGCAATCATATAGAATTTCACAATATGCACAAGTAGCAATAGTATTTTCAGTTTGAATGAATTTATACAGTTTTGTTGACTAAGGAAAAACAGACCGAAAAAAAAAATAAATCAAGACTACAGGTTTCCAAAAGTGGGACCACAGCATATAAGGAACCTCTGTAATGAGCAGCATTACACAAACATCA
This sequence comes from Pavo muticus, assembly GCA_016647715.1. Taxonomy (NCBI): domain Eukaryota; kingdom Metazoa; phylum Chordata; class Aves; order Galliformes; family Phasianidae; genus Pavo; species Pavo muticus. The sequence continues at coordinate 2,648,433 of JACDJE010000059.1, forward strand.
GTTGCTGACTCCTGGTAAGGTTAAGCTTGCAGCAACCACATAGGTGGAAATGCCATCAACAAGAGGAGACATTATGAAAGAAACAGACTGTCAAGTGAAATAGGAAGACTGGCGATGTAGAGATTTAAGAAGTGCTAAGAGGAAACAAGGAACATACTTTTTTTTTTTTTCTTTATTTATTTTGTAGAAGAAATGGGTGGGAAAATAAAAGTCTCCTCCATCAGATTTGTCGCTCCTTATTCAGAATGGGCACCTGGCCCCTATGAAGGATTAACTGCTCGCTTGTAAAAGACCGTGTTTTGATATTAAGCCATTTTTAGCTGCAAGTTGGCCAAGCAATGTGTGTGCTTCTGCCACTCTATAACTCAGCCATAACTTCTGTAGTGCTCTGCAGAGAGCACCATGCCTGAATTGGCAACTCCCATGCCAGCCAACAGCCCTCTGAGATTTGCATTGAGTTTAGGGGATTATCGCACCTTAAAATGCAGGATTTGTAAACAAAGAGTAAAAATAGCCATCACTAAAGCAATATAGTAACGCTTTGTGCAGCTGAAAAACAACAGTGGAAATGGTAGGTGGGACTCCTTTTGCAGGAGCTATTTTTAAACAGCTCTAGTTTTGGGGTATTTTGGAGTTGTTGGTTGGTTTTTTTTTTTTTGACAGTATGAAAAATTTTAGTTTATGTTATTGACTAACAGGCTATAAAACTGCAGGTTTGAACAAAAAATTGAGCCCGTTTTTGTGATCCCTAAAAGAGTTTCAAACCACTGCAAGTAACTCCATAATTGCCCTTTCCTTAATTCTGCAGAACTTTAATATAGCTTACCAGATACAGACTTGAATCAAAACTTATTGAAGTCAAAGAAAACGTTTTCATTGCCTTCAATGAAAGATGCATTTGGCCTAAAAATGAATTTGCCCACTGAGCTCTAGCCAGATCCAATTGTAAGTGTTCAGCTGGAAAACATCATTCACTCTTCTGGAGGCTGTGAAGAAAAAGGCTTCATCACTGCTTAGCTCAGACCCACAAGCTTTAAGATCATCAACTGAGTAACCTTATTTTTTCATTACTTTTGTCCACTACAATAGACAAACAAGACAAGGTTTGGGGAATAGTTGTTTAACCTGGAAATTCTTATCTTTCTTGACATATGGTGAGATTCATGGTTGTGTAGAAAGAATGGAGTGATTCATAGGCCTTCTTGTTCAGAGGGCTTGCACATTCAAAATCTGCTGCAAATATTTCTAGTCAAAAGGGATTTCCAATGGAGCTAAGATGCAGCCTCCTTCTGAAGCACTTTTCCACCAGATTTTTATAATTTTAGGACAATTTCAGACCTAAATCATGACTCAGCTTTAGAAAGAGCAGAACCTAAAGAAAAAAAAAATATTAAAACCAAGAAAGCCACCAAATTTTGTTGTGGATAACCTGGAGTCGATCACGAGTCTTCCCAGTGAATCTGGCAAGTCACTTCTTTTCCCATGCCTCAGTTTCCTCAGCAATATGTTGCACTGGCCTCCGATGTGGATCGATACAAAATTTCAAGATGAAAGTCACTATATAATACGCAGGTCGTAGTTGCTTGCCAATAGGATACCATAAGTGGTAGGCGATAGTAGACCACAGTGATAAGAAGAAGATGGGAGGCCAGAAGAATAAAAATAGATAGATTGGATCATTTAAACAATAGAAATAGAAAAACATTATTTCATTTTTATGTGATACAGGAGGTTCATTATGTGCTGTATCGACAACATAATATTTTTCAGTGTCACCTCTTCATTAAAGAGTCATTTTAAAGGCAGTTGATGGGTTCCAGTATCATTCTATTCATCTAATAAAAGTATTCATTAGTTTATACATCATATTCCTTTTCCTGCTGATCTGGTAATCTTTAAATATGATGTCCCAAAGGTACTGATTCTGATCTCACATCAGTACATATTAGTAAATCCATTAAAGTTAATAGGTTATTGTCCATTGATGTAAGAAAATCAAGGCTAATGAGGCTGCTTGAGTATGCAAGAATTACAGGATCGGAACCTACTGCCATTTAATATTTTGGAAGGTTATGTGCCTTTTCAAGATAGGACATAACTTTCCTTAACATAGCTTTCAATAGAGGTGCATTAGCCTCTAGTGGCAGTAGAGGTGATATATTGTATTGTTAATTTAAAGGATTATGCATGAAAAGTGAATATATTGCAATAATTATGAAGTCTTGTTTGACTTCACTTTTCCACAAGTGTACTTTGTCATGTTTTAAATACATTATGGATTTGAAAAGCAAAATCAAGATGCTGGAAATCAGAGTGAAATAAAAATCTTATTAGCATATCCTAAGAGCAGATTTAGGTTTGGAATATTTTCCATGTGACTGCCATTATTACCACATTTACATCTGAGCAATGCCTCCATTTGATTGCGAGCATGTGTGAGTTTGTGCGTGCATGCGTGTGCAGAAGAGGTCACGACATTTATTAAAGCAGTCAATAAGGCATGCATAGGACAGGCATCTAACCCTGGAATATATTTATATTTATACTCATTTCTGATATGGAAACTAAAGAGAGAAAATCAATTGGAATCTAACGTTTCACTGTCCTTCACCTTGACTCTTTGGTTTAGAGTAAGCAGTTAAAGAATAAACACTGCTGGGGATAAATAAATAAATAAATGGATGAAAAAGCCACTCTCTAACATTATTAGGACATCCAAAGTAAATAAAAAGTGGTAGAGCTGAGAGCAAATTGCTGCAGTGGTGCCAGGGAGAATCCTGATTTTAGCACCGCTGTACCAAATTTGTCATTTAGGAAAGCTCTTGTTCCCTTTATTGAGTTCCACTGTAGTGAACAATTTCTGCCTGCATCCCTCGTGTGTCCTTTTGGTTTATTATCTTTCACTGTGAATTGAGCATCCACAATCAGTTTCACAGGAAGCCTAATTTCACACACTGCTTATACATATGATGAGGACTTCCCTCTCCCTCCCCCCCCTTCCCCGTCCCTTCTCCCAATGTTCTTATCAAATGAAGAATTGTGGATAAGGGTTAGGTGCAGATAAACATGAGTGTAGCACTTCCAGAAAGGTCATGATCCCCCCATAAGGTGCTTCTTGTTATGCCTGACCTTCAGATTTTCATCATCAGCCCACCTGACAACTTAATAATGCAGAGGTGCAGGATTCATTTCTCCCCTCTGAGAGAGCCAGTACGGGACGCCCTTTTCCCTGATTATTTCCCTGCACTCCCGGCTGCCCTTTATAAGCCAACCAGAACTCCATCAATCATGCTCTTCTCTCCTTTCCTACTCAGCCCCCAGTCCTCAAAGCTCGAAAGCTGCAATGTCCCCTTTTGTCTTGCACTGCTACCCAGCTACAACAACAACAGCAAAGGCTCCCTGCCTGAAAACACCCTTCTCAGGCAGCAGTGCACCTTCCTATTCAAAAAGAGAGAGCCTTTTAGTTTCCTCCACCCAGGCTGCAATATCTTGCAGAATAACTCTTCATGGGAGCTACTAATTGTTAAAGGAGGGAAGAAATTTAAGATGAAATCAGAAGTTTTGACTTTGTTTTGTTTGTTTCTTTTCTTCTGTTTCCCTTCTTTATTTTTTCATTCTTGTTCTTGTTTCCCTATAGATCAGTAATAATCAAATGAAGAAAAAAATCCTTCTGGATTACTCCTTCCCTCTTTTATTGTTGGTTTTTTTTTTTCCTTTTTTCTTTCTGAAGATAAAGGAAAAGCAAAGATTGGAGATATTCAGGGTATTAATAGTATCAGTTTAATGGACTGAAATAACAGAAAAGTTTGGAAAAAAGTCTTTTTATGATGGGAAGACATTGATTCAGATCAGATTCTAAAGGCTGCAAAAATAACTCCTATTATAAAATATGAATTCGCTTCACCCCCAGCCCTCCTAGTGCTTTTTCAGCCAATAATTCCTAGAGTGAAAACGGGATAACAACACACCATGAGCATCTGGTGAGAGCGAAGTACAGTATGTTCCCTGACAGAGCAGGGATATGCCAAGGCCATCTCCTATTGCCTAAAGCAGCTGCCATTTGTATCTCCAAGAGGGGAAGTATCCCCTGGTAAGCTACAGCTCAGCTGGGTATGCGAGCTTTGCCGTGCCCAGCAAGCAAGCTCAGATCTTACCCTGCCCAGTGGCAGCAGGATGCAAATCTGTACCCAGCTGGATAAAGAAGTTAATGCGATAGCCCAGCTCACCCCATTAAGGCGCTGTGCTGGAGCTGCAAGAATAAATAAATAAATAACAGAGCCGCATGAAGCACCATAAAACCACTCGTTTGCCAAATATCAGCATTGTGGCTGAAATTAAGTTTTCCTAACTCCTCCTGTGCCTGGATGCACTCAGATTGCACTGGTGCATGAGAAAGCCTGAACTCGTGGCTGTGTGTTTTTTAAGTGAATCAGCACCTCGCCTTGAAAGGCAAAAACCTGCTTAAAAGCAGAGGGGAAAAAAAGCTCCAGAGCCATTCAGACTTCCAAACAGGTATTGTGGGAATAATTGGGAGGCCCCTGAATAATGTTAAACCATCTGAATTATTTCATACATCACAGATTTGGAAAATCCCAACGCAGAGTTGGAGCCTGTAGTGAAATGGGGAATTGCATTTGCTAGCGGTGAAAGCTAAATCTCTCTTTAGAGCCTTCTTTTTCTTAATAATGATAACAAAAAGAAATCTCTCCGTGAAGGTCTTCTTTCTAACTCAAACACATCAAAGATCGCTAATTGGCATCAGAAGAGAGCTAGAAAAGCTAGCAAGCATTCAGGAGGCACAAGAACTGGGAGTTTGTCCTAAATCCCATCGATTAGGCAATTAGTGTTGCTTCTACTTTCTGTGTGCTTTGGACAAAATCCCGAAGGATCATCTGGTCCATTTTCAGGCTTTGCTCCACTTCAGCCAAGGGTGTAAGAAGTCTAAAGAACATCTCAGAAAGACCAGAAAACATGAATCAGAAACACAGAGCTGAAAAAAGTTTAAGAAACAGATGAAAGAAGAAGGAAGGAAGGATGGAAAGGATAAGGCACAATAGAGAAAAGGGAAAGATCATTCTGAGATGCTGGTGAAGAAAAATAGATGGGTGATAATGATCTAGGGGTGGGGGAGAATCTGTGTGAGGGAGAGAGGAAGATTTGGACAGCGAGGGGAAGCACAAACAAGTGAAGCAGAAAAACAGGAAGGAAACTAAAGAAAACTTGCAGTTACAGAGGAAAAGCAGCAGGAAATCTGCAGTGCCCAGTATCCTTTCTTGACCACTAGACACAGGAAATCACACTTCAAAGGGACAGTCAAGAACGCGTGACCTGATAAGAGTGATAAAGATGCCATTACCACCAGATCAGAGTGTTGGAGGGAGCGGAAAGAAGGAAGAAAAGCAAAAGAATAAAGCACAAGAAGTCAGTCTTAAAAGCAAGCTGGACTTTTTTTAAATTTCATCCTAAAACATGCCCATCTTGAGTCTCTAAGTGGGGAGGGGGTCTCCTTGGGATATTAAAACCATTCCCAAGCCAAGCTCCATTTAAGCTTCACAAACTACAGCAAATGAAAATCCCTTGCTTGGCACCTCTCCTTCGTTCCAGCCTCCATCAGCTGCAGAAGTGATGCCAGTGGCTGTCCACAGCCCTTTGGCAAGGCTTTCCCAGCAATCCCTCACCTGGGACTCAGGCTGCTCATCTCCTCTCCAACCCCTGAGCTCCCTGGGAGTTTTCGCAGTCTTTGGGTGACATCTTCACACAGTCCTGAGTGAATGAGGTAAGGAAGGACGCACAGGGTTGGGCTATTCCTTGGATTGGGATTTCCCTTGGTGAAACACCGGTTTTATAGGGAGGAGGGAAATTGTCCTCTATTGACGTTTGCCAAGGGAAAATGAGGAATAGTTTGGATCCAGACCAGAGGGCCATGGCTACATCCAAGCCCTTGCAAATTGACTTGGCAAGAGAGGATTCTCTTGAGAAGTGAGGAAAACCAGAGAGATGTCAGTCAGAGAAGTAAACACCATATGCTTGTCTCACAGCATCTGACGGTAGTGAAGTGGACAGAGCAGAGAGGCTGGCAGATCTGAGAAATAGGGCAGCGTAAATCAAGACACGTTCTCCTTTCTCTGCTTCCCAGAGGAGTTCCACAGACATGAGCAGTGTATTCCTCCTAAATCCAGGAGCTCTTCAAAGCTGATTGGTGTTTTCCATACTGATTATTTACACTAAGCCTTGATTGAGTGAACTGTAGGTTACAGAGAGGTGACTTTTTTGAAATGTATGAGATAAATCCTTCTTCGTCTGGAGGGCAAAGAGTTAGTGAGAGAAAAGGAGAGAGTACAAAACCACTTAATACGGTGTGTTTAGTTTTAGATTAACAAAATCTTCATATATATGTGTTCTTCTCAGTACTGAAATTCTGCAGGCAAAGCTTGTCCAGTAGTTCCAATTTTGTTAGAAAAATGCTGTCATTTGACTCATGTGAAGGAAGTGAAGCTGGGGAGCAGCTGCTCCCTGATGTTACTTCGCTCTCCTTTTCTACCTATCACCTCCTTCAGCTGAAATTTGTATCATGGACACAATCTCTCTACCATTCTCCAGAAATGCTATTAAGCAGCAGAGACAAGGCTGGAGAGTCACCTGTGAGACTCCGTTACCCAAGCAGAACTCATTCCTTAAGTCCATCAGTAATTACCCATGTGGCATTCAGCCCATCGGGTTGCTATTGTTTTAAAAATTGGTTTGAGGCACCTTGAAAGCTTTTTGAAAACACAAAGCAAAGATGATAGCTATGGAAATAAACAGCTGAGAAGGCAGTTCATACAGACAAAAATGTAGGTTGTTGATAAGACAGGCTTGATGAGAAAGGAAAAATCTTGCTAGGAAAAAAAAAATTGGACTTCAAGTTAAAGCAAAAGCCTCTGAAATGTGTAATGTTGTATTAGATTATCCCAGACATATTTTGACAGCTATAAGGGGAAATAGCTGAATTAGAAGTTTTACAAGTGTAATCTCTGACAGATTTTACACCAAATATTTACTTTTTTTATTCATCAGGTTAATAAACTTGTAACCTCTTCTTGCACTGGTCATTTCCTGATGAGATCCAATTTTCTCCTATCTGCCTGCAACACGCCTGTGTGTTCAAAGCAAGTCTTGAACACAGGTCTATCTTCAGAGCCACCATTCAGTTCCGAGGAGGCAGAATTCACATGGAAATCCATGGGAGATTTACTTGCATAAGAATTGTAAATCTGAGTTATTTGGGGGTGTCATTCTGCTCAGAAAAGATTTCTGTTCTTCTTGTTAACTCAAACCAAGAGTTTCCTGCCTTTAGCTTCTGAATAGGGGAAATTTTTGAGCCTTGATTGCTTCATCTCAGTTCTCTAGAAAACCAATATTAAGAGCACAGAATTCTTCCTTTTCCTGTGCTCCCTCCCTTCATATGTACCATGTACGTAATGCACACAAGAAGTCCAACTGTTTGGGCAACTGATATCAGTATGACTTAGAAATAACCTTATTGGACATGGTTTTTCTTATGCCTGAAATCTGTGTTCTCTCGGAGCCTAACATTATAAATCCTACTAATTCACCTTAGTAAGAGTTTGACAGGAATAGTAAAAGAATACAGAATATGCCAAGCTGGAGAATAGAAAAAGAAANAAAAAAAAAACCCCTTTTTTATTTTATGGATCAAAGGATTTCCCAATAGATTAAGACTTTTCATTTTTAATGTTGCAAATTCCTCATTTTGAGTGCAGAACTAGGGGGGAAAAGAGACTCAAGTGTCAGGTGTGGATCTGTGGAAAGGCGTTGGTGGGATTTTCTTTGGGCCTGTAAAGCGGTGAATGAAATAAACATCCAAAGCACGGATACATATCCTCTAATACCTTCCTCTATCCCGAACACGAACTGGAAAAGTAGAAAGCCTACAAATGTATGTATCATCGAATGAAAAGTTGGAAATGCAAAAGCAGTATGGTACAGGGGGAGTCACACACTGGGTTAAATTCAGAGTGGAGAAAGAAAACAGCCCTGATGGGCTGCTTCGTATCTGTCTCTCTCTAGACACATATGCACATACACACACAAACACAGAAAATGTGTTTGATCCTGCCCTTTTCTATGCAAGAGCGTATCTCAGAGTAGGCGATAAATCATCTGCTTGGGCATGTGCACGCAGAAGCCAGTTTGAAAAATACAAGGAGCAGAGGAATTGCCATATTGAATCAGACTATTGGTCCGTCAAGTTTGGTATCGTGCCTCCAGCAGTGGCTAAACCCTGATACTTTAGAGAAAGGCAACCCTCAAAGTCCGCAGAGCATTTAGCTCAGTCTGTAGGTGGGGGAGGGAAAAATATTCGTCCCAACCCCTGCAGGCAGTAAATGTGTGTCCTATAGAGTGAGCTAGGATTTTCCTAATGCGGAGCTGCAACTATAATTACTAGTTTGAAGCAGGACAGCAGAACAATGTTTGCAAACATTCAATCACATAAAAAGCTGCTAATTCACTTTGACATCATGTGTGACCCTTTTCCAGGAAGGTTCATTTCAGCAAGCAGTTTTGTTTATGGAAAGCAAAAGTTTGTTAAATGCTCTAGAAGCGCTTCCCCGAACATCTGATGTACACGAACTTTTCATTTCTCTCTACACCTCTCAGTCATCCACGCAGGAAAGAGAAATGGTGTTGCCTGATACACATGTTGACTCAGGCAGTGAAATCATGGCTTGCAAACAGCAAATGCACAAAGTAAAAGGCAAAAGAAATGCACAGTAGATCAAAAGCAACGTATGGGGAATTCCTGAAGGGAAGTGTGACTTTTTTTTCCAAATAAACCATTCTGTTACTCTAGCTCTCCTAATGGGACAGTCTGACATTCCTGAAAAATCATCCAGACTACTTAACTTGACCTCATGTGTCAGCAAAATTCACCGTCTGGATGCGTATTCCTGGGCTGAATCAACAGTTAGCAGAAACGGCTGAGTTTTAATCACCTGCCTCCAGAACCATTTAAATATGCAGTGTGCCACTGCAGAGCTTAATCTCAAGGAAAAATGTTTTGCTGTGTCCTTTCCGGCCTGCTTGCACTCACATCCTTGACTCCACCTGCTCACAAGGAATTCCCTTGTGTCAGAACTCATCTGCAACAGAAGCACCCTGCAAACCCTGAAATCACTCCCTTCTTATGACAGGAGGAGAAGCAAGCCATGGATGGCTTTCACAAGAAATCAATGGACTATCTAGTTTAGAATCATAGAATCATTAGGGTTGGAAAGACCACTGAGATCATCTGTTCCAACCATTAACCCACCACATCCATTCCTACTGAACCATGTCCCTCAGTGCCACTTTTTCTTGACCACCTCCAGGAAAGGTGACTCTACCAACTCCCTGGGCAGCCTGTTCAAATGCATCAACAAACAGTGTGTTTAACAGCACATAGAGTTGCAACAGGACTCAACTTTCTTGTTATTAATTACAAGTTAGTCTGAGAGATAGGAGAATGTGTAGACAGAAAAGGTTTAATCAGAGCTGGGCATCCTCATTTCCTAACACAAAAATGAAGGTTGAACTCATAAAAGAAATAAGCCTCTTGGGTCAGAATGATGCTGTTACAGTTGTATGATAAAAAAGAAAAGATCTGAGTTAGAAAGATTGTAACCACCAGCCCAAGTAAACTCTTGCACAAAGAGGCTTACCCCAAAACACTCCTCTGCTTTAAGAAATTATATCTGGTTTTCATTTGTGCCCTTTGGAGTCCCAGTGCCCCAGAAATACAACTCATTCACTTGAATTCATTAACTAGGTTTGCAGAAATTTTGTCTGGGCAACCAGGCCTTGGCAGAGCCTGGATCTCTCTGCATCCCCCAACAGCTCTTTGACCCTCATGGAGATGGCTGGTCCACTCGCTTGGCCTAAAAGTTCTCAAGTGCAAGTTAACTGCATTAAAATTGCATACACCTTGGATAGGTGGGTAATCCCAGAAATGAGGGTATGTGCCCCATCTTGCTCCCCCAAACATCTCCATGCCTGCCTTTCTTCTCCCACCTCCTCAGATCAACTTTATCAGCACAACCTGTNAAGAAGGCAAGCTCTTAGGGAAATAAATGCTAAAGATGGCACGCTGTAATCCAAAAACACAGGAAGGCTGCTTTGTTGTCTCAGTATTTTTTCTGTAGATGACTTCATTTCCCAAATAGCCTTGTCGCTGTCTTTTTTTTTTTAAACACAAAACTTTAAGCTTTCTCAGTTAAAATGTTGTCTTGTTTGAACGCATGCATAAATAAATGTTGATCATCTGCTTCAAATCTAACTTTATGTGAAAGAATAAAGAGGTAGTTTTGAGCTTTCTAATTAAAACACTGAGACCTACCCCATTAAATGACTCTAGTTTTATGCCATCTTGTATGCTGCTGTAATTCAAAGAACCTGTCTGTCCCATTTCAGGTCAAGGCTCATACAAATTGTGGAGGTAGCCATTGCAAAAGCATTTTTGGAAGGACAAGGTCTGAAAAGGATTATTCTCGGCAGACAAGTTAGCCCACAGATTTGAGGATAAAGCAGAAAGTGAAGTGTTTGAGTCAGACTGCAAAAAATTACAGGATCAAGAATAAAACCCAGAGACCCCAAATTCCAGGTCAGCGCTCTACCCACTGTTTCTGTAAATCAACAGTTATCTCAGTGCATCTCCTAAATCACATTTTTTAATTCCTTTGGCCCTCAAATCAATGTCTACCTGTATCTCCATCCTTTTTATCTCTCCAGCTTAAAATTTGTCTAATTAATCAGAGCTCAATTTCAAGGATTTGTTCCTGCCATACTACAAAGGGCTAAGAGATTAAGTCCACCAGAATAATGACTTTCGTAGACAGCTCCTCACCCCCCCAGCCTCTGCTTTATTAAACAGTTGATCATTTTGTTAAAAAATTAACAATATGGTGCTTTTTGTAGGATACAGATTTAAGACTCATGAAGGGCACGATCCATTTAGGTTGCCAGTGCAGGTGATTTCAATGTTACCGTCATAGTCCACTTACTGTGAGCAGCAGAGGAAGGCTAGGCAACTTCTTAAGACATGGGCCTTTAAATAAAGGTGTAAAATTGCCTTAAGAAGTCATCTGATGACTTCTGATTCGCCTCTGGCGGCAGTTATTGCATCAAGTCTGTTCATCATCAGTTATTAATTGTACTGTCACTGGAACTGGGTGGATTAAAGCATTTGTGAGCACTCATGTTAATCCAGAATATTTTTTTCACCCATGCTCATGCCACTCTATTATTTACTTTACATAAACACAGAGGCAAGTAGGTTTTGTTCAGATAAAGATATTCCTGACAGAAAAATGGTGATTTTCTCAAAAAGGTAGTCTTGCGTGAATTAAATACTTGATGTTCTTTCTTTTCTGGCTTAAAAATATTATACAAATCCAATCAAGAATATTAAAGAATAACATTTGATCAAGGTTGCTAATAATTCATCAATTAAAGACCCCGAGCATTACAAAGATGAACAGTTTACATGATGAAACGTCCCAGGGTAAGCCATGCAAATAATCACTAAAAAAGAATCAATTTTTAAAAAAGGTAGATGTAAGCAGAAAATATATTCATCCCAAAAGTCTCTTTAATATGAATAATTTAAGGAACTCGAGTAAGCAGTATTAGGTATTCTTTGCAATGTCACAGAAATAACAGAAATGGTAGTCAGAAATCCTCTGTACTCTTTTGACTTTGTGACCCATGGGAAGTCATGGTACCTCTGGGTGACCTGCAAGTTTGTCTGTCTGTAAAACATGTATTTTAAATAATATGAATCTAATCACAGGGCTGTTCTCAGTGCAGTTAATGTTTGGGAAGTGTTCTCAGATCACTGGATAAAAGTGCTATATTAGTTCAAACAATGATGATTATTATCTTTCAGGGATTTTTATCCTCAGTGAAAAGCAAGAAGACTTACTGGCCAATTTTGTCTAGTAAATGCTGAATACTTGGAACACTTCCCGTTCATACTCATTCTGTGGCTTTCCTGTGTCTGACTTATGTTTATCTTCATTAAGTGGAATAATGCAAGTCAAAATAGCTACAAGTAAACTGTCTGCTGGATAGGGAACAGTTGTTAGTTCATGGGAAATGGATCGTAAAAAATGTGCTCCTTTGACTTTAGAAAAGAACTATAAATTGATCCATTTCCAGTTCAATGCTCCTTAAAACATACTGAGCAATCTCACCTGATATTTCATCACCATCACCGCATGTCTTGCAAGTTCAGTAGGGGATGGAAGACCCTGAAAGTTTTTGTCTGTATCAAAGTTCACCAGAAAGTCCTGATTCACAGGGGAAGGCAGGGAGAACATCTCCTGTACTTACTGGAAGTCCATCCGAATCAGCAATTGACCTGGGTTCTTTGAACTTTGGAAGAGGTGGAGATGCAGTCATATAGAAGATGAACTACTTCCCTTGAAGGAGCACAGCACATATCTGTGCAGATTGATGGAGCCATAAGTCACTAGAAGCTAACCTGGGTACAGCCCGAGGTAAAGCTGAAAGATAAAGTCATTCCAGGTGGGCTGGTGGAAGGGAAAAACAAATCCTAGACATTCACATATGAGGTCGTAACTTCTGTTCCATCATAGCTCACGTATAAATATTTTAGATTTATATTTTAGCAGTTTTAAGCCTCCCTATAAAATGCATTTAACTTCAGGTTTTATTTTAAAATGCCTCTCAAGTCAGCGAGGTGCCACACTCTCTCAAGGATTTCAAGCAAATCTCTCTTGACCAATCCAAATTCATAAGCCAAACCATATGATTTCAAAAAACCTTCAATTGCCACCTGGATCATATGTCCACATCTGGAAATGATGGATATTCTCCTCCCAGCTGCAGAAGAGGGAAATTCTGCATTAGGCTAAAAATACTGTGTAAATTGCAAGGGAGAAGGGTCAGCTTTCTAAAATTACAGTGGTCAAGGCAAGTCAAGCACTTTAATGGAAGGCTCAGATCCAAGATCAAAATCATTTTACAAATCTCCAAGCAATTTCACCTAAAAACACACAGAATGTTTTCGTTGGTTTTATGGTGAAGACAGCCAACGAGCAGCAAATTCACATAGCTGGAGACTAATCTCCCTTCATGAGGGACACAAAGCAGGTGTGCTCTGCAAGGATGAAATTGTGCCCCAAATTTGGTTGATGTAAAGCAGGAGAGAACTTTCTGATGGGAAATGGTTGTAAATCACAGGAAGATCAATAGAGAAGAACAATTCAAAGCTGCAATCACAGTTTTGAACTCACCTTGATGAAATGTCTCTTTCTAAAATATTCTTAAAACACAGAAGGATATATTAGTTGGTCAGTAATAACAGGAAAAATTATTCAATAAAGAATGACAGAAGCAACTACGGAATTTTTATGATATATGGCTGAATTTAAATCAGTCTCTTGTGCTACCTTCTTTTGCATCCCTTTTCCTTACCCTTTACGTGCAATTATCCATACTGAGACATCGTCATGTATAGCTTACAATCACTCTCACATGAAGTTATATACAAACAAAGGAGAAATCATTGGAAGGTATGTCATCATATGTTATCATTGATGATAACAATAAAATAATAATGAAGTTGAAACAAATAGTCTCTTTGTCTATGTCTCTGAATCATTACCTCACCAAGTCTTGTCTGGGAAAGTCTTATTTCTTCTAAATGGAATCATGTTGGATTGGACCTTAGGTAGAAGTAAAGTATTGCCTAGAACGGACCACAGTACAGACTGCATTTCCCAAGGGGGCAAAAAAAAAAGAAGGCTTTACACTTCTCCATTCAGGCATCTTTGAAATACATGAAAAGATATGGTGCAAGAAAAAAAAAATTGTCTGAAGATCTCTGAAATAACAAGATTTAAAACCTCAATGCTAGGATAGGCAAATCAAAATGAGCTGCTGCTACATCAGGGAAAACTATGCTGAAGTTTGGGGATTGGTATAGCTGCACATTCTTGCAGACACCAATCTAAAATTCCTAAGCAGGCAGCACATCTTGCAAGAATATAGTTTTCTCACAATATTTCTATTAGCTTCTGTTTTTAGTGAGGTTAGAGAAAACAGGAAAACAGTATGTCTCCATGTTATTTTGACTCTCACAACTAAGGGCTGGCTGGAATACTGGGGCCTAATTCCAGAGCTGACGTAAATAAGCTTACTCAAAGACAGTGAGACAACACCAATTTACACAAAACATAGTTCAAGCCTGGGAAATTCAGATGCATGCAGAAGTTTAGATAAGATACATCTAGGCAAATATTTCAGGTATGTATACACATCTATATATAATGCTTTCTAAACCACTTTAATCTCAATATGAACTGCCTAAAAATAAGAGAAATCTGCTACAGGGAACAGAGTGGCAAGGATGTGAGAAAGCACAGAGAAGCTTTGAGTCCATCTGATTTGTTTGACACCCACAAATGAACCCCCACAGTGCCCAGCAGAGGAGGCTCCTCAGCTAGCATCATCTCCGGAAGGAGAAGGACAGAGGCAAAGGTCCTGCCAAGGGGCTGTTCATGGGTGATCTGAGCTATAATCTGGAGGATGTCCATCTTCCGTTTTCTAAACGGGGACCCGGGAAATGATGATCATGTAATTTAATGCACTCAAAAATTAATTACCCTAAAATCACACCAGATTTATCCTCCAGCATATCAAAAATATATGCAGTGTAGATGATCAACCTAAGCATAAGAGAAAACATTCCTGAATTTTAAATCTGTTTTGAAGAGGAAGTATACTTCTACAGTTCTGGTCAAGGAATAAGTTTGCCTCAACTCCTCAGTCTTTAGAAGGAGAATGGACAAAAACTAAGGTTTCATTAGAAGCTGGAAAATATATCAAACATGGATTCTTCAATGCGTTTCACTTGTTCTGGTTCCCCATTTTCTCAACCTATTCCACATGCTTTATGCAGAGTAACATGGAACAAGAGAATTGAAATACTGTGCTTTTTTCTTGGCAAAAAAAAAAGAAACAACCACAAACAGCCACAAAGTCCAGGTTTGTATCTTTTAAACAATATTCACACTGGGCTCAAATTATGCGCATAAACATTGCTAATGTATTTGCTATTAGTCTGTGTGACACCTTATTCCTTTAAGTTTGCATCTCTTGGCATGGACTAGAAAAAGTCTCTCCTCTCTGAGAGGGCTAGTTAAGATGTATCTTGCTGTTTCTCCGTATCTTTAGTATGCAGGGAGTGCAGAGATGGAGATAAAAGGAGAAATGTCTATCTTTGAGTCCTCTGCAATACAGAATAAGTTATCAACCTACTAACATGCATGTCTGAATAGACTCCTTTGGCAGGAGGGAGATTTTATCTGTCCTGACATGCGAATTCCTCCCTCATGTCAATCCATGAAAGTACTAAAGAATAAACTCTCTAGTAAAATGAATGTGGCATACCACTGGGACTTAGAGAGCATCATATTTTCCCCTGGCTACTTTTTTTTAATTCTCCAACTGAATCCTTGATATCCATATAAATTAGTCACTCTGAAGAACTACTTGAAAATCCACTGCTTTAATCTCACAGGCTTGGGGAGGGCGGCTCATTCTACTAAAGCCTGGGAGTTCATTGTCTCTTTATTTTTGCTCTTCAGCTGAGCAATGTGCCATCACATCTACCCCCATGCAGAAGCGCTCGGGCAGCATTTGTGCTGGAAGCTTTGCAGCTGTGCAAGTCAAATGAGCAGGCACTACTTTGCCCTCAGATCTGGTAGGCCCCAAGGTACAGATATGAGCAGTCAAAATGTCCTACTTAGCATCATGAAGTGCCCACCCATGCGCGAGGGAAAAGGATGCAATGTTTTGAATGAAGCCAAACACAGTTGGTTATTACATTTTGGGGGCCTGCAAGGGAAAGTCACATTGGCCTGTTTGCAGATAAATTATCTGCAATATTTCACATATATTTGTTGTCACACTCGGCACCAGTGTGAAGACTCCTCACTCATCAGCCTCGATAGCACCTAGAACAAGGCTGCCGCTGCTGAAATAAATCCCTTAGTCTTCACTTATGCAATAATTTCACATCAATAGTGGTGGTACGAGGAGAATAATAACCATTTTTATAGAGAAAAACATAACCGAAATAGTAAAAAAGACAACAAAAAAGAGGTAAAATAAAAATGATCCATCCTTTCTTCTTTTGGTCTCCTGTGTTTATCCCTAGACATTTATGATGTACTACATAACAACATACCGGTTCCTATTGTATTGCGTGGAAGGCAAGAAGTTACACTTTGATTTGTGTTTTGCCTGTGCTTTTGTGTCTCAGTTAAAGAATTTAAATGCTAGACAATTCCTATCCTATTTTTTATTAATATTTTTAAGTACTCTCTTAGGGGCCAGGCACACAAAGTTGTTGTTACATCTTTATGTGATATCACTCCAGACCTTAATGCTCTTCATCATTTCCTCCCCACCCCCTCCACCCCCCTTTTTTTTTTTTGGCCTCTATTTATTATTCCCAACTNAGAAATATTTTTGCTGTTGTTTAAATTCACTAAATGTTCTATTATAATCAAACACTTTTACATTAAGTCTAATCCAATGGCTCTTCTTTACTGCTTTAAATTTTTTGATTTACTGTTTATCTTAAAAATTGCTCCTGACCAAAGACATGAAAAAATCCATATTTTGTCATTGTATTATTCTCATATTCTTTTTAATGATACAGTGTAAAAATCATATTCTAATAGAGGACAACTGTAGCATAAATATATTAGGACACTTATATCAATGGCAAAAATCTGTAGTCATTTAATACCCTCATATGATGGATAAAAGCTCAAAAAATAGCTTCACTGGAGTAACCCTTGTTCTAAGTTAACAAAAATTAATATTAACTTCTGAAATATGTGATAGAAAATCTTTAATGCAAAACCCTCAAAGTATTCATTCAAAAAGATGTATCAGTTCGTAACCCAATTCAAGTAAAAATGGTCGTTTTCATCAGCTAAATATTTTCCCATGAGAAATCATCGCATTTGGTGAACAGTTGAACAAAAGATCGTGTCAGAACTAAGATTTGTCTGGAAAGAGCATATCCTACCTGAAACCAAAATATCAATTTCAGTAAGTTCTCTGCATATCTTTTTGCTGGACCTTTCCCCATTTTTCTATCTACCAGACTGCATCAGCGTCCCCATGCCGTAGATCAGTGGTTGGTACCAATCGTATGGCCAAAGATTTACAATTTTTTTTATGAAGAACCTTATTTTCTGCCTCTTTGTGCCAGTATGTTCCAAGTTGGTAAACAAACCCACGTTTTATTTTGTTTTTTAAAAAGCCAAACTAGCAGAAAAAAAGTTCTTCCCCTTGTAACAACGCATTAGTCTTGAGTTTCTAACATTTCGTATTTAAAAGGCAGAAAAACAATTTTTCAAACTTCAAATATATTTCCCAACCATTTTTTACTTGCTTCACTCTGCCACTCAACTGCAAAGTCTCCCTAACACCTCCCAGTGTGATTGTTTCCTGCTAACAGAGACATTTTGCAGACAGATTGAGTGTCAATATTATTAGCAGCAAATTATTCACGTTGCGTGAATAGCCTTATAATCCTTATTTACTGTGAATATGCAGGAACCTATTGTTTTAAAAATAATAGCTTTTAATAAGCCCTTGATGGTTCTGATTACATTTTATTGATGCTATCAAGGTTTTAGAGCGGCAGAGATAAAATGTTATTCTTCTGATTCAACAGCAACAATACCAAGTTAGTCCCTAAAATGCCAAAGACTGCACAAAACGTACGTAGCAACCTTGTGTCCATGCTATGGGCACCACTACTTGTCTGCTTGTGTGATACTTAGATAAAGGTAGGGAACGAGTAGCTGTATCAACCAGTTTGCTGCTAAAATAGCCTTTCACTGTTTATTTTCCAGCTAAGTCAATTAGGCAAGGTGGTGCATCAACATTCAGAATGTGCTGATTTCAGATATATTGGCAGGCGTTTAAATAAACACCAAAGAAAGGAGTATACATCTGTTAATAAAATTAAAAAAAAAAAAAAAAA
>JACDJE010000059.1:2667197-2692669 GCA_016647715.1 Pavo muticus
AAAAAAGGCAAATGTCTCTCCTGATTTGTTTTTTTTTTTCTCCCCGTTCCCTACCTCTTCCCCAGGGCCTCCGCTTGTGCCTCTGTGTAAGTCCTGGGGTCTTGGGTGTCAAATGTCAGGCCTTGTACAGAGCTGTCAAAGAGGAGAATAGGCTGAGATGATTGATGACTGCAAAGCCTGAAATCCAAACCTCTGCTGCAAATGCTTCTTTTACAAAAAAGCTGGGGCAACCCACAGTGGCTATATTCAAGGTCAGCCCGCATACCATTACACCCACTGCTTTGGGCTCCTAACAAGCCAACGCATTCATAGAGGATTTCTCGTCTCT
The DNA here is from genome assembly GCA_016647715.1 of Pavo muticus. Lineage (NCBI taxonomy): Eukaryota > Metazoa > Chordata > Aves > Galliformes > Phasianidae > Pavo > Pavo muticus. The sequence continues at coordinate 2,667,526 of JACDJE010000059.1, forward strand.
CTGTCCCTGTGTGTTTCTCTCACTCTTTCTCTCCCTCCCCTCACTCTCCTGGCAACCCTCTGCCAAAATTTTCAAGCACTTAATCCCAATAAAAAAAGGCATGGCCTTTTTTCCCCTCCCCTCCCTCCCTCTCCTTCAGGCTGCATTCGCTATGAGGAGCCACGGGCTGAAGCTTAATGCTGCACAAGTCAGATGACAAGATTATTAATGGGAGCAGGGCAATGTCATATCTGATTTCATGCATATTCATGAACGGAGTCATACAGCTGGGACCATGTGCCATGAAGAGACAGAGCAAGAGAGAAACTTTTACACCCCCTCCATGCCGTGAAGAATCTGATCGTGGAGATTAAGAGCCCTGCCTCGCAAAATTCAATTGTTCTCTTTATATGTTAAGAAAAAAGGGAGAATTGCTTGCATGTTAATAATGATGTGGTGCCAAGATGGTGTGAATATCTCTTTTTTCCCTGTCACTGAATTAACTGTCCCAAAGCCAATCCTTCTGCAAGAAGAAGGACGTACACCAACACCTCAAAACTGAATGACTTCCAAAAAGTCCCAGCATAGGTTAAAAAGAAGAGAGGGAAAAAAAAGGAAGCTACACATTGCCAGGAAGCATGGTAGAAAAATGGTGAGAAACTGAGCAAAGGAGAACTTTATTAAAGATCTGCTTTGTACTAAGCACCTGTATAGTATTTTAGTCTGTAGCTTTACAGAGCAGCTAGCTCCTCTTGCCTTTACTGTAGTGCTTTCCAAAACATGGGGAATTTTATTCCCATTTTAAACCTGGGTAAATTGAGGCATAAAGCTTTTATGGTTTATTGGCCCCATATCTACCTTATCAGAAAGGTTCCCATTACCTTAGCAGGACAGGACCTGTAGGCACTTGAGCTGAAGTCAGGAAGTGAATAGCAGGGTGGTAATACAGCTATATCATAGAGTTAATTCTGTCTTCTGTTTGTTCTATGTTGAGAAATAACGCTCCTTCCTGCAAGACACCAGAACAAATAGAAAAATGTAGACACCGTGGCACTTAGCAAAAGATCTATGGTATTTTTCCCTATTCAAAATCCATCAGTATTATTTCTGAGGCTTTGTGAGAATTAAACTCTGTTATAGCTGTCTGACACACTATTTCTAGGTAAAAATCTGTTTTTCAGGCTCTTAAAATAATCTGTTCAGCCAAGCAGCAGAGTCTATTTGTGAAGAGACAGAGGCACCATTCCTTTGGAAAGGTAAGGACCAAAATAAATAACAAAAGCAGCATGTACAACTGTGAAATCAATTTGGAATTTAATTGCTAAGAACTATTTGACAATAAACTATAACAGTGCATGAAATGGTCCCGTAATGGAAGCAGTGGCTATTCTTGGAGTCATTTAAAATTAGCTGTGGATAAAATACAAGATTACAGTAGGAAACCAGCCTGGATACTGGCTCTAGCAAACAGGCAGATGACTTCTTTGCACCTTTAATTGCTATCATTCAAGGCCAGCAGCATATTCTCTCACGAGGATGCCAAACAACCCACGTGATCCAAACACTCTTTGGTACAAGCTGATCTGAGTTACCCGTAGGGCTATCATAACAGGCTTCCTGGCACAGAGCGACAGAATGGGAATATCTGGGCAGATTCAGGCTTTCTGAAAAGTGGTGGGTTTATTCTTTATTCTACTATGGGTAAAAGGGATAAAAACAGGTTTACTGCTGTTTTTCCTAGAAGCTCATTTCATAACTACACACAAATACGTTCCCAGCTATGCAAACCTCACTGTGAAACATACGTATTTGCAGAGAGAGACCATATCTAGACAGGAGCAGGAGATAAAACCGCAAGTATCTTTAGAAAGAATGACTGAAAACTTGCTGGGCTGTGGCTCTAACAGGTACAGTTCGACATGAGCTGGGAAAAGTAGTTGCAGTGTGCAATAAATCAAGTTTCACTGCAGTTGTAGGGCAATACATCTTCACTTGGTAGAGGCAGAGCACACTGCAGGAATCTGGCTCTGCCACTGGACCACCAAATGACCTTGGGTGGCTCGCTTTGCCTCCCAGCTCTCCGCTTCCCCCATCACTAAATGAACAGTGTCAACTACCTTCATTAAGTGCTTTCAGAGCATTTTATAACAGCAAGATATTGCTGTTATTACCATGCAGATGGCTGTGACTTTGTCGTAATCACCTATCAGATGATAGTGACAGTCTTAAGGGTTCCTCTTGAGCCCATGCATAGAATACTGTTAAATATCAAACCTCGTTTTAATTTCTATATTTGAGGATGTGACCTCATATCTGTAATCATTTCTCAAGAAGTGAGTAATATAAAAGACTGAAAAAAAATGTCATTTTTCTCATTCAAACAAGCGAAATGAAAAAAATAGAAAAAAAAAAACTCCACAACTGATAGAGATTATAACAGTGGGAAGAACATGACAGTGATATCAGAAGAGAGGAAATAACATGTTAATGACATTCAATATTCTCCCTGTGTCAAGTCATCAGCATTTTTATTGCCACTTTTCCTCCGAATACAGTATCAGAATTTATTGAGACAATCTGTCTCCATCACCTGTGATATAATATATTTTATTCAATAAGATATAGAATAATATTTATCTTTCAACTCCAATGACTAGTTTTAAGGGCAATAACAGCTTTTTACACAACAGCTACAAGTGTAGGAGTTTGTAAGTTTTAATGTCAGGCCTAAGGGCTACAAAGACTTTCCTATCAGATACAGAGCAGTGAAACACTTGTACTTTTGCCTCACCAGTTTTCTGATTGCTTGCCCTTTGCTATGGTTCTCATTCGTAAAAGAGCTGGTGCCAGAAGACAAAACAAATGGTCCTAATGCAGCTCCTGTGAGTACACATTTAATGGAAACTCAGGCTGGAAGAAGCTGGTACTCATCATAAACTCATGAGCTCAGCAGTAGAGCCTGGTGTTTGATCTCCAAGGGGAAGAGGACAGCCAAGAAAAAGATCCCACATTACAGCAGAAGGAAGGCAGGCAGGGGAGAGGCTGGAAAAGGAAAGTGAAGAAAGCCAAGGGTTTGTCATCTCTGGTACAGAGCATGTGTCTGCATTTTAACCACCCAAGCCAACTATTCAGCTGGCCATCCTGGGTGGCAATGTGAAGGGAGGACAACCTGGCTGTCCGTAAGAACTAGAGATAGAGGAGATACCGGCTTCCAGACAACCCTCTCCGGGTATTTCTGATGTGAGGCAATAGCCTTAAAATTAGCAGGGAAGGAAGAAGAAAGAGAATCACCACAACTAGAAATGTCTAGCAGTTTCTGTTGGTTTTGTGTTTGTTTGTTTTCTTGATAGGGAAAGAAAAAGCAGTAACCCTAGAGAGAAGATGGAAACCAACTTTGAAATACAGTCACAGCTGTTCCTGCTTTTGCTCTCCTCCCTTCCCTCAATCACACTACAAGAAAAGGCTGTGTACTTCAAATCATTTCCTGCCTGCAGCATCCTGATAAAGCCAGGCTTCCTGCCATTTGCCCAGCATGCTGGCACTCTGTCCTGTTCTTGTTCCCCTTGACATGTCCTAAGGCCTTCAATCAACCTGCTCTGCAGATCCCTGAGCTATCTGTGATCAGAGAACTAAATGCCATAAAGTCCAAGAAGCAGCTCTGGCTGAGCCTACAATGGCATCCTAAGCAGCCACACCATCCCCTAAAACCTGTTAATTCCCCTCAGCCCTGTTCTGCTGCCCTCTTTTCAAGTAAATCCAGGCTGGCTGATGGTTCTGAGCTGCCTCTAGGAGATCGCATGCTCCACCTGGTCAACCCTGGCTATTCTCTGTCTGCTGCCCAGCAAGAAGAAAAATCATTTGGCCGAAAGCAAGGACCAGCCAGGGCTTTGGAAAGGGGATGAAGATCATTCTCGTTGCCTTTGTGCATCTCCTAGCTCACTGGGGAACAGACAGCCACAGCAACACCTTGTAACAGAGAGGGTTTTAAAAGCTGATGCAGGAGGAGTAAGGAAAACATCAGAAGAGAATAAACAGGCAGTGTTGGGATGGAAGAGTCGTCAACTTCTTATGGCCTGAGCGTATGTGGCTCTACATGGGCTAGGCTGCCAAGAACAGCTAGGAGACTCTGCAGAGCTGTGAGTTCACCCCGGGAACCCAGAAGTGCTCAGCTATCTTCTAATAACATTCCTTAAAATGTCTCATCTCCCTGAGTAAGGGATTGCTTGGGCCTGGTTTGCAGTTTGGTGGCTGTGGTGGAGGTTTGACCATGAACTTCTCCATTCACTCTCCTTGCAGTGCCCACTGCCCTTGTGCCAAAGCAACAGGTCCCAGCAGGCCGCATCTGCTTGGTAACAGGCAAATGTCATTTTCGAGCACATCATATTCAGCCTTTGTCCCTGTAGCCACATCCATCTGAACCTACTGCCAGTTTATTCCCTTTACCGAATCCCCTATGAAACAGCCAAGGGCAAACATAAACCTTGCTTCTCAAGTTGCCTTTCACGGGCTGATGGAAATGAGACAGCCACAGTCAGTTTCAGTGCTGGCTGCCCCAACCAAGCTCATTCTGCCTTTCTCCTATTGTAGGCTTGTGATATTTGCAGCGGGCTCCTGTGGGCTCCTACCTTCATGTGCCTCCTGCACCTGCATGCAGCACCAAGGGGCTACCAGAGGACCTCTCTGTTGCCCACAATGCTGTGCTGCCTCCCTTCCTTTCGCTTCATCTCACACTCCTTGTCTCTCTCCCGGCAGCATGGCTCCTTGCCAGCACATTGCACTGCCTCTGGGCATCTCGCACTCCTTGCTTGGCTGACTCTTTACTCACCTGGCCCCCATTGGATCTTACTGATTTCATTCCTGCCTTCCCTTTAGGCACAAAACTTGTCGTTATTACATTTTCCACTCCCTGCTGGGCCGTTGCTCTGCCTTCCTAATAATTCAGGATAGTTTCAAGTAATTTTGGAGGGGTTTTAATTTGAATTTCTTCTGCCTCAGTTCAGGGAATGGAAGGTGCTACTTTCTCTGCATGTCAGTAGCCTTGCACATGTGCACACATCATACACATGTTCTAGACAGTGATTGATATAGGCAGTCTGTATGTGTATATACCCCGTTCACTGCAGGGCAGTTGGACTAGATGACCTTTAGGGGTCCCTCCCAACTCAAATGATCCTATGACACATACACACTGCTGTGGAGTTCTGGCCACCCTCTCCTCCCATGGCACCGAGACACACTGACCTCCCATTGCTTCTTATTCACTTGACACCAGGGTGCCTGGATTTATCCAAATGAGCGGTTGAATGAAGTTCCTGGCACGATTTTTTATTTCAGAAAGGAAGACAAAGAGCTTTCTCGTGACTGATGTGCAGAAAGCACTTCCCTTACCTCTGCTCACACACGCACACACCCCAGCCAGCAGGCAGATCAAACAGGAAAAGCTTTGGTGAGAGAAAGAAATCAGCTACAGTTATTTGGCATCGTATCCTCAAATACTCTGCACACATTGTCACAGTCCCAGCTCATAAGAAATCTGGTGTGAGCAGTATGGGCTGGATTTAGCCCCATCTTATTTAAACTAACAGAAGTACCCACAGAGTTTTGTATGACTTTGAATATTGCAGGAGTGTTAAAAGGAAAGCAAACAGGTGGTCTTTTATTAAAAAAACCTGACATTTTATAGGCACGTAATATCAGACAACATACATAGAAATATAAAAAGTGTATGGGAAGGCTGCAAGCAAACACCCATCAAAATTTATTTATAACATAAGCTCCCACTCTCATATCTGATATAGATTTGCACTGTTATTTCCCAATGGAGTCTTGAGAAGGGTTTGCTCTGACCATCTGAGCTCCCCATCTTTCTAGGCACAGTGGGAGGCCCTGAACCTGATTTAGGATAAGAACTACCTGGTGGTCTGCATAACTGCAGTGGCAGTGGTGTCACACCCTCTTGTTTTTATCTAATATTGAAGGAACTGGGCATCTCCAATAGCAAAATAACTTTATCAGGTGATACTAAACTCAAGCTAAGCTGCCTTCAGAACAGTTAGAAAGTGTCTGTTCTACCATTGGAGAATTTTGCACAACCCTTTTTCCTACTCCAGTCAGCCTTTCGGAAGATAAGTCCAACAAAACAGAAGATGGCATTTTGCTCACAACTGAAAATCAGTAGACTTCTTGGGAGTGTTATAAAAACATACATTAAAATGTAATGCAACTCCCAACCATTCACCAAGGAATAAACTGAAGAAACATTGAATATTTCGCTAAAAACAGGCGTTGCTATGCATTCCAGGAAAACTTCAGAGGAATGCTTGAACATCCAAATTCAACCCATGACTCATATTCCTTACTGGTTGACTTTGCGTCTTGAGAAGAAAACAGTTTAAAAAAACTTGCCAAATTTTGGATCTGAAGCTGTACCTCAGTGGGCTACAAGTTGCTCTAACTTGGTTCAGGATGAGATTCAGGGATGAAACTCACCCCTATGACACTGAGTCTCCAATGAAATCCAGCTCAGGCTTCCATTCTAGAAGTGCTGGGAGGAGACACTGCCTCACATATATCAAAGCATTTTAAAACACTCTTAAAAAAATCATTAACCTGAATGAGCCTGAAGCAAGCTTCTCCTCTCTGTGTGCACCACAAACTGCAGCAATGCCACTACGTGTAGACATTAAAATTCTCTTGCTGCTTAATTTGCTCTTCTCTTTCTCTTTGAAGGAAGTACAGCGAGCCCCAGAACACCCTTCAGGTAGACCTGTGCAGATGGGTGAGGTTACAAACCTTGTTAGTGCCAATTGGCATAGTGGCACCAGGAATGTTAGAAATCCGCTAATCCCTTTTCAAAAGATGTAAATTGCTAAGTCAGTTCTAATGCCAACCTGGCTGCTTCTCTTCAACCAAAGAATTTAATACAGCAGAGGTCCCCTGAGAAGGAAAAATAGATTAAGCCCCCCCTAAAACTTTGGTAGTTGGTTTTACATACTGTGAGCCTCAGGCTGCTACTTGAATTTCACTTCAAACGTTTACTGCAAAGTATCAGCTAATTTTTTTCTATTCGCCTGGTTACTCTTTAAAGGAGAAAATTTCATTAACAAACCATGGATATAAAATATGAAATCAGAGATCAGCTACTGCAGAGGAGAAGCCAAACATCACTAAAAAGGATTAGTTTCTTTCACTGTCTAGAAATTTCTCATGGAAGACCTTGGCTGCCCTTTTGATATTAAAACTTCCTAACAAGTATTACACAGGAGTTTTAAATTAGAACTTGCTGTCATTGGGACAGTTATAAAGTCTTAAATACATCCCTTTGCAAGTTGAGCTCCGGCAAAATGCATGTATGTGTGGTGGAAATCAGTGGGAAATGGGTGTGTATTCATGGAAAGCTGCCAGTCAGACCCATTAATTATGGCAGGAATTCTGCCAGCCGATTTATAAAATGAGCACCCAAGTTTATCCAATTAATTCCCATAATTCCACTCTGGACAGTGATCCAGTAGTCAAAGTAAAATAAAGTTAGCTCTCAAGTGTAGCCCAGGAAAACCAATTTTCTTTTGTACCATGATTTCAGTGAGTTCCTCTGGTTTATGCTAAGGGAGAGGATCATTGCTTCCCAGGTTGCTTTCTAATTAATAATTATATATAGTGCAGTTGGGCAAGGTTACAGGCCCCCTCCAGTGCCAGTTGGCACAGAAGCACCAGGAACATTTGAAATTTATTAATCCTTTCTTTCAAAAGATGCAAATTGCTTTAAGAAAAAAATAAAAGACAGGAGAGAGAAGTGCTGTTACTTTTAGGCACAATCACAAGTCAGGGAGGCACCTGCCTGCTACTAGGAAATATTGTCATTTCCATGGCTTTGTTTGCCCTTTACCTTATGATATTGGACAAGTTCCCAGTCATCACCTGAAAGCCCAAGCAGTGTTCCAGGAAGCTGTAATGTGCTCATGTGCATGTAAGGGACTTTTGGCTCTCTTGAACAACTGTATCAGGTCTAGGAATATATGAACTGTGACTAGCATAGCAATCACTAGAGGTAATTGGAAAATATTTCCCATGGAAATTTAAAATTTGTATATGAAAAGTCGCATCATTTTGGGTTTGAGCATTCTGCTTCTAGAGGGCATCAAGGTGTCCTGCAGAATGAACACCTTACTTCGAAGCAGGGGGAAAAAAGGAGAACGTTAGTTCAGAAATAGCTTCAGACATTCAAGAGAAATTCCAAGCAGGTTGTTAATAACACTTTAGTGGTATCTGGCATAATTGAAAACTCCACTGGAGCCAATCAAGTTAAGCCAGTGTAAAAATGGCCTAAGTTAGAAGAGAAGCCAGTCACATTAAAATGGAACGAATTTATAAAACCACACTTCCTTTTCACCTGTTGTAGAGGGCCCTTTTTCCCCCCCTTCCTAGAGAGTCAATCTATTCTTCATTCTATTTCAATTTCATTTTCTATTTCTTAAGCCCAAGAGCAACATAGCTCTCTCTGGTCCTGAATGCTTTGCAAGAATGAGTAAAATAGCAAAGACACAAATTTTTTGCCTTGAAAATAATTTTGTTTTAAGCATACATCTTCAGTCTTGAACTTCAAGGTATTTTCTTCCAATGTAGAAGAGTGAAGCCAAACAGAATGCAACTCTATAGCCTGTTATCCAATTATGTGATTCTTCCAGAAAAACTTATCACATCTGTTATATCCCATCACATCTTCCGTGTTCATGATGTCATGATCTCCCAAGCCCACAGACACAGCAAAGTTTACTCAGGTCAATTGCAAATCTTCCCTTCCTCCTAATTTTTTCTTTCTTTGTTTTATTCCATTTCTGACAACAATAATCTCTTTTAATTGCCAGTTCTGCCAGTTGCACAATGGACCTTGCTTTCTGCTATCTGACCAGTAGAGCTCATAATTAGTGCTTAATTATAGTTTATAGAGCCACTTTGGTCTGATAGGAAAAAAATCTGCTTTGTTACAGTCAGTGAAGTATTTAAAGCTACGTCCAGAGTTGGGATAGGTTTATTAAACACTTGGGTAAGCAATAATAAACTAACATTGATTGAGCAACTCAATAGCTTTTTTTTATATAAAAAATAAAAAAAAAAAAAAAAAAAAAAAAAAAAAAGACTTAAAAATAACTTGGCATGGTAAAGGAATGTCTCCGCTAAGAACACGCGGCTGCCAGTGGGGTCTATCACATTGGATGTAACTCAATCTTCAGCTCCAGAAAAGAGCACTTTGAAAAATATGTGGCAGCATCATCACTATTATCTGCAAAGGAGGAGGGAGAAAGAATTCACTGAGGTCCTTCAGTCTGTTCAGAGCTAAATAAAGAATGATACTGCTGAGCATGGGTGTGTTTCTAAGGGAAGCTGCCAGAACTAATGAAAAAGAAAATCAACTCCTTGCTTTTTTAATTTTGCTCGTCGCTTTCCAAGTCTTTCAGGGGAAATTGGAGACTGTCCCAAATTCGTGACAATTTTGAGTTGTGTACCAAATTGTGATACAGACACAAGTTTTTATCTGCCCGCAGGTGCCCTCACACCTATCAGCTAACTGAGACAATATTATTCTAGGCTTCTTTCCAGTAGGCCTGCCAGGCCACACAGACTGAAATGGGGAGAAGTGAAATAAAATAACCATTTTTGCGACATGGAGGAGGGAAAGGATTGTGCAACATCATTTCCCACCAGTTCTCATGGCAGGCAGTAGCCTGTCTAGCCACATCATTCACTCCTCTAGATAAACAGAAAGGTTAACAAGAGGTGCCTTTGAAAAGGCACAATGATTTTTTCAACCAGATGTGATTTTCAGAAGGGAACCAATTTTCAAGATATGCATAAGAACTGGGTATATTATCAAGGGCAACACTATCTGCTGAATGGGTAACATTTATCAAACCCAAACTTTTCAGTCATATTAACTCCTCTCTTCATAAAGATATTTTCCTCTGTTGTTTTTTTCTGAAAATGCAATGTGCTTTTCCAGTTCAAGATGTGACAAATTCTCCCCTTTTTTTTTCCCCCAAGGGGACAAGGGTATTTTTTAGCCTTGCTTGGGAAAAGAGAGAAAAAAGGGAAAAATCTGACAAAATGAAGTTGCTGAAAAAATGTTTTTCTAATGTGACAACAGCATCCTTCCTCATTTAGCTGTGGACAGATGGAAGGCCACCGAAATACGCAGCCTCAGCCTAAAGTCAGTTTATTCCTTTTGTAAGTTTTCTTTCTTTGTCAGGGAGGTGATTTTATCATACTCAAAGTGAAGAGATAAACAGGCAATTTATTCATTAAATGAATTAGAAGGATGATTTGACCTTTTTTGATGCACAGAGTTATGGTTACTTAAACGGACTCAGATTAGGACAGGATTGGACATCTCTGAAAGTTGCATTTGCCCCAGTGCAACTGAGTTTTCCTCTGTCTCTTCCAAACCAATGAAACCACATCACTATCTGCAGTATATATAACACCGTAACATGGTATCACCATATCTTGGGGAAATGGAATTTGCACAGGATGCCTGTGCTGAGCTCATAGATGAATTTCTATTGTCCATTATCATTTATATCTAATATGAACCGTTCTACACAGCTCGCCTCTAATCCCCATGCTTGTTAAGGAGCTTAAAGAGTAAAATCAGTTGATTTCAGGGCTTTTGGAGCTCAAGGTCAAAGTGATTATTTCCTTTTTTTTTTTTTTTTTTTTTTTAAAGGCATGGACTCATCACAGTTTCCAAAGTTCAGTTTTTTTCCTGGTTCCCTAATTAGAAACTGTACCAAGAGCATATCTAGTGCCTTTTATACATGAGATCAACCCCTTGCCCTGGGACCAATTATAGAAAAATAGCTTTACACGTTTCACTGTTTGAATACACGATGATCATACATGCCTTCACATTCTACAGCAAAGCTATGATAAAAACCACACCATTAGCAATTTTGTTCTGTGCCTTTAAAGGAGTTTAAAATGAACATTCACACCATAAGCCTATCAAGCACCACATGCATAAATATGGAGTCATGGCATATAAATGCATTCATGAAGTCATATGCATTGAATACTTACAGGAAAAATATGCATAAATTAGAGTTTTTATCAGATTTTCCTCTTGGACACCTCATTTACCATCTTTATAGGACTGACGTGCATTTGTATATATCATATAGATACCTATCAGAGGTAAGTGCAGGTACACATACGTAGACAGGTGTAAAGACATGGGCAATAAGCACATGAACGCATTATCTGGCTCTATCCCTATGTTTAAATGTAAGCCTTCCATAACCACTGATTTTCTCTCAAATTTAAGCAGCATCTGAACAAGTTAAAGAAAAGGTCAGAGATTAGAAGGGATTGTTTGGGATTCGGGAAAGTGCTTTACGCTCCCTTTTTAAGAGCTAATAAAACATACAGTGCAGGAATGACCCTAAAATTCTCCTACTGCTTTCTCTGCCCATCAGCACTTTGGTCTTTTGCTAGTGCTGCTGATCTGCATCCCGACCATTGACCTCCTATTAACCTCTGTAGCAACCCATGGATATTTAAACACAAGGCACACAGTGAGGCCACGCCTAATCTGGTGGGAGCCTGAATCTGCCCCACTGGTCCTGAGCTCATGTCCAAATGAGAGGGTACAGGAGAAAGCTATGGGGCCCCTTGCTAAAAGCGTGCTTCCATGGCATGAGACCTAGAGACCTCTGCAAGGGCTGCATTATCAGGGAACATACTAAGGATTCAGATGAGGCAATATATCAGCATTTATCAAACATTTAACTTTTTAAGAAAGCACTGCCTGAGTGTGACATCATAAGAGGCTCCATGCTCTCAAAACACTGCTGAAAGCCTCATGGAGCCAGCTCCATTACTTCCACCAGCCTTGTTCAGTGCTTTACCAGAGGACAAACCACTTGACTTCTCTTTTTTAAAGTCCATAATGAAGACCAAATACCACTTCTTCCATTAATTAGCATGGCTAGAGAGTCACAGACCCCCTTTGATCCTTTGAAACAGTGCTGATACTCAGAGCCTTATGCATCTAAGCCTCTAAGCCATTTGCAGTATCTATCCTCCTCCTTCTCAACCGCTCACAACTCACAGAGGAGGGCTGATACTAGGTCAGTAGGGTCAGGATCTGCTGTAATCCTGCAGAAAAGTTCATGAGAGTCTAATCATATCAAGCAAAAAATATGTTTAGATTATGTCTCACATTTTTTTCCTGACATGACTTGCCCCCAGGTTTCCTAGTTACTCCCAGGACAGGGCATCCTAAAGTAATATCAAAAGAAATAAACTCCACAGACATTATTTCCTCAGGATATTAGCAAAGGAAATCCAAACTTGTAAGAGTGGCACGTAAGTGGGGCTGGTCCTCTTCAGTTTCACAAGATAAAAAAGAAAAGAAGTTGTTCCATGAGCAAACAGAATGTCCAGTTTCTTCAGACATGTGCTGTACATCACCTAAACCACCATGGCACAACACTCCATGCTGCCTTCCTCTCCCAAATACCCCTTCCTGGACACTCTGACATCACTTACTTGGCCCACTGAAGGGCCAAATACACCAAGACGTGCTCAAATCTACCTGTACATCTGCACTGTCTGAGCATAGAAAAGCTTTCCCTCCACCAGTTGTCAGTTCTCCAGAAGTTTTTATTAGCATAGTGCTAATAAGTCTACTTCTCTGCCAGATTCTGCTGAAACTAACAAGTTCAAAACTTACAGGGGACAGACTGATGGACGGACAGAGTCAACTGTAAGTTACTAAATATTAACAGTTTCTTCCCTGATGACATTTCAGCTTAATTACACATATCAGCACCTTCTCATCTAAACAGATGAGTTGCATCATGGCCAAAAGATCACAAAATAGGACCTCTTTGTGCCAGTGAGGGGAAATGGGTAAAGGAGTTCGTGACCTTCAATTTGAATCAATCCTTACCAGCTTTTTAAATTCAAACAACCATTAAACGTAATTCCAAACAGATTATATCTGCCATAATAGTGACTAGCATGCCCAGGAGAGAAATGTTTTCTAAAGTACCCCGTCACTTAATTTCATCGTGGTTTATAAATCAGTATCAACACTGTGAATTACTTCTGAAAGCAAAGTTGGCCTCTTGCAAATTCTGGGACCAATTCTGAAAACATCAAAATATTTCTGAGCAGCAAGGTTAATCAGAATGGCTGGAAGAGTTTACTTTTATCAATCCTATTGAAAAGTAATTCAGTGAAATTACAAAGGGGAAGAGGAAATGGCTATCAAACTACTTCCATTTCATCTTGGAAAGAGGGGTGCCTGTCCTTGTCAGTCACACGGTGCTGGGGCAGAAGAAAAATATCTGTTCTCACTGTGCCAGTAGCAAACAGTGGGAGAGAGGAATATGAGAGGCTCTATGAAGAAGGCAGTGGGGAGAAAGCAGCAGTAGGGTTGAATAAAAAAAGGAAGAGTCCAGCCAAACAAACCCATGAACATTTATTCAATTCATGTCAAAAAAGACATGTAAGCCTTGTAACATATTGACAAATCCCTCACCAAACTGAAATGCAAGCTGCAACTTGAAAAGCTAACACATGCAAACACTTGCAAAATAGACCCTACAGCACTAATTCCAGCACTACTAAGACAAGTAGGATACCACACTTTTGCATGAAATGCAGATAGCTTTTTTTCTGAGAAATCATCTCCAAAAGCAAAAATGCAGAGGGTTTTTTTCCCCAGCTCTATTAAGGAAACATGCCAGTTTCAGGCTTCCAACAGGGAAAGGGAATAAAATAAAAAAGTTTATAAATTATGAAAAGCGAATTGACAGTGTGTCCTTATAAATATGAAGATTACCTACGCTACCCTCATGAATCTGAAAAGTCACAGTTTAAAAAAAAATGGTAAAAACTACATATTCAGCAAACTGAAAAATAATGGGCAGGTTTTGCTGACCAGGGAATAGTCTGCAATTTAGTTCTTTTCTTGTTTAACATTTACTGTATATTTCACCATCCTGAAATATTATTAAGTTTACAGGAAAAGACCCATTTTCCACAGAAAGGTCCCGCTATTGACAATATGAAATACAGTCTGATACCTTGGAATATCCTCTGAATCTATTTAAAGTCCCTAAGGAAAATCCTCTTTTCTAAAAACAAAGATATTTGTTATGTCAGCCAGCAGATATTGACACACAGATACATATGAGCGTGAGCCCACAAAAAAGCCACGCATACAGTTTCTTGCTTCTAGGGTTACTACTTATGGTGGCTCACCATATCATAGCAATTGGAAAGTTTGAATGAACTGGTAGATGGATTGGTTTAAGAAGGGCATAAATACACAAATAAAAGTATGCCCTATCTCTCATTCCATGTTTCTCTCATGGTAGTTTATACTTTAAATGTACTATATGTATTTCAGCTGAAGACTCGAGGCACTGTTACTACAGTTCACCCTCTAAGCCATGGCAAGTGCTCATCTTGTACTGTCACTCATTAGAGGCACCAGAGCCTAAGGTGTCCCATTCAATAAATGGTCTGAAACAACAAAAAGAAGTTTTCTCCATTACCACAATCACTTCAAAACTTCAGTGTCAATTAATTTTGGCAGCTTTGGGAACTAAAAGACTACGCATATTTTCACTAGAAGCACAAATGTTGAAATGGGTCATTTTGGATTTTTAAAGCTTCCTCACCTGTAATATTTGGAGGCTGAGAATTAAATCAAAACTTTAGAACAAAAGGAAGCAGAGACAGAGAACCTTGCAAATTTCCTTGTTGCATCTGCTAATACCAGTTTGCTTTGCCTGGGAATTATTTTTTGAAACACACCAAGTTTTCTCCATTAGTGCTGTATAAATATCATCTCCAGTGCAGAGCCTGGAGGGAGTTCAGGAGTTTGACTTAATCAGAACAGCTAACACGTATTCAGAAGTTTGGTTTGGAAAGTAGTTGAGAATACTGAATAGGTTCAGCTGACCCTTCTTTGATGAAACAACAGTGTACCATACAAGAAGGGTGACGTTAATTATTTCAATCTGAGAAAGTGCCCACCAGATCTAGTGTTCATTTCCACAGACCTGCTAAACTTTGGATAGGGGGAGATAAATAATGTCAAGAAAAAAAGGAAAAGTAATTATTTTGAATTATTTACATTTTCAATTTGGTAGACTGAAAATTTTCTCTTAGAATTATTTTCTGCCACGAAAAAAAAAGTCACTTTGCCTTAAACACATCTTTTCCATAGGAAAAAAATCCACTTTGCTCCCCAAATTTTGATTTTCTGACAGGGAAGCTGAAATAAGTTAACCTTGTACGTTTTATCCAGTAATAATAATGTAAGTAATGTAAGTTAACCTTGAAAGTTTTATCCAGCTTGGGCTAAAGCTTGTGAATTAATCCCACCATGCAGAAGTGGAACTATGACTGCCTTATATAGATAAACAAGGTTAAGCACACAAAAGAAGACTGTGAAACAGCTGTCTCCTAAGGAAATAACACAGCTGGAATGATACCTGAAAGATCTCATGTTCTCCTCCCAGCACGTGGAGGAAGTCCATAGGATACCTGTCTGTAGGAGATGGGAAAAGGAGACAAAAGCTGTCTCCCAGGGAAGTGGGAAATACTTTGGGGCACAGATTTCAGCTCCTTGCCTGAACCTCACTTTGAGGTGAGCAATCTTGTCCACTGTGACTGGTAGGTCCTGAAAAAAATTGCAGCATTTAAGGGTCCTTCAGTACCAGCACACAGGAGAATATCTACAGTTGAGCAGATACCTTTTCCTTTAGCTTTGGATTATTTCCCCCCTCAGATTTGGCCCTGAGGAGTTTCTGGTCCATCATGTGCAGTTCCACATCCAGAGGATATCTACACATATCAGGTCTGGCTAATTCAAACCTTTGTCACAGCCCAGTTCAGTCTGACCCAATCCTACCACCAGCCTTGGCCAAAGGAGCAAGCCCATCATCGTGGCACTGAGTCAGATCTGTAACTGAACTAAAAAAGCAATTAGAAAACACCGTTCTGGAGGAACACAACCCACCATCTTCCCATCTGGTGATGAAACTTCCCAGCGCAGCTGCCTTGAGAGCAGTTTAAACAGTTTGTGAACAGGGGCACAACAGCACGTGCTTCTGTTCATCTGGAGCTTGTCACCTTAGCTCTAGACCTGCCCTGTAGCTTTGCCTTTTCTCATTCACACATCAAACACGGGACTTCCCTTTTGCTGAGCACCTCAACTTTCCCAGCCCAGCTCTGAAGAAGAAATCTGAGTCCCCACCGTGCCTTGGGCAACACCAGGAGCTCAGCAGCTCCCTGAATCCTGGACATACCAAAGAACAAACAAGAACAAACGCCAAAGGATCAGCAAACGGCCTTTAAAAGCAACTTGATTGGCAAACTCTTTTTCCCCCTCATTTATTCCACAGCTTGGAAGGTACAGTGCAGCATAATGGACCACTGGCAATCTTGGGCAGGAGCAGAGGGGCAATCTGGGGGAAAACTGCCCCAACACCCAGACCTACCCAGCCTTGTTCTTTAACCTCCAGCAACTCCATTGGCTTGGGCTATGGGCATGGGGGAAGGGAGGAGGAAGTCAGGCTCTGAAAATTGATTTCATTCCAGGTAATACTTCTTGCACAACAATCTGTTCCTTTCAGAAGGACGCAGATTAGGGAAGTATTTGGTCAAGGGGCAGTAGAGGGCACTCCAGGCCAGATCAGGTTAAGTTTTGGTCACTTTATCTCTTCTTGTTGACGTAAAGGCTCGAGGCCATGGCCTAGGGTTTTCCTGCAGAAATGTGTTTACAAGCAGGTCAAGGACTTGCAGACAGATAACTATTAGCAAAACAACTTTTCTATTGACAAAAGAGCACAGAATAGTGCGTTGGCAGATGAATTCTCTTGTTTCGTTAAAAAAAGAGAAGTTAAAGGGCTGCACCCCAGCCGGTTCTCACAACTGGGTTTTCCAGCAAGGATTTAAGATCAAAACTTGCTCCTCATCCACTTGCAAAATGATACTGAGGACTTGTGTCAAAGTGCTGCATTCAGCAATAAATCAAGATGGGATTTATTACCGGTCAGCAAACATGTAAAGCTTGTTAGCAGATTTGTTAACCCTGACTCTGCCTTCAAACTGGATATGTCTGTGGGTCCCCAGCCTGGGTAGCTCACCTGGAGTCACGCTTCCCTCAAACCTCTCTTCCCACCAGCCCAGTTTCATCATGTTTTGCCAAAGCTCAGGAGTCATTTGAGCAGACAACAGCCAATCTATGGGTTTTGTGCACAACTCCCATGAGGGCAGCTCTAGGAAAAGTTAGTGGAGAAGGCTAAGATTTAAGTTTCAGAACAAAGTTCCCAGCATTGGACCACTGATCAGTGCCAACATCTCCATAAAGCACAGTTCTATATGCACACAAAAAAAGCAGGATTTTAAACAGCCACAAAAACAAAAAAATAAAAAATATGTTTTAAAAAAGCCTCTTAAGAACTATAGTTATTTGCTACCTGTCAGCCAGAGTTACAAAGTTAGGGTATAACCAGCAGGGGAAGTGGCTTCTCGGAAAGCCTTGTTCAGTCCTACTGGAGGAATTTGTGGTCTGTTCTGTGTACAGTTTGTGGTGCCTGAGTCATGACCTGACTCCAAGAGCCTCTGGCTGGGGGATGACAAACGCTGTCCCTCTGACGGAGGCCTTGCATTAGTCAGAAACCAAATGTGTGCATGCTCGGGAAAGCTGGGACATTTGAAGCCCAAACAATAAAAAAAGCAAAACAACATGAGCTAAGCCCACTGGAATTAGCAGAAGGGGTTTGTGTAGTTTGTCTGGCTGTCCAAGAGGGTTAAAAATCAGCCCACAGCATGAGCAAGTAGAAGGAAAGGTCAGCATTTGCCTATGGATGCACATCCATGTCTGCAGTTCTACACAACACAGGAAAAGCGAAATCATTGTCAAGGCCATTCTGCAAACCAAGGAGAAAGTGCAGTTGGGATAACTCAGAGCTGTCTCATTAAAATAATGACCACGGGTTTGTTTTCCTTCAAGTTTCTTTTTGTCTCTCCCTCCCAGCCCTCACTCCCTCATGCACAAGCAGGCTGCATGTCAGTGCAGGGTCAGGAGGTTCTTGCAAGCTTCTGCCCAAGGAAGCTGGGCAATGCAGCATGTGCAGGCTCAGCAGCCAAATACCATTTGAGCCCCCTGCTTCCCACCAGCCCTCCCTTTTAAAGAGCCCGCAGCTGTGAAAGAAGCTGTTTCTCCAAGGAAAGCCTGCCTTGTCTTTATTAATCATGACACCAAGTGCCACTCAACGCATGCAGTTGTGTGCCTGCATCTCCATCGCTACTTCCCTCCAGCCCCACTAATACTATTAAAAACCTCAATAAATTTTGCTATCACCTTTCTTTAAATCATATTCCTCTATGAAGTGTAGCTATTAAGAGTGCCTGTAAACTCTTCCTATTAAAATGACATTTTAAAAGGCTTGATTTGAACATGGCTATGTCACTTAAAGTGGAAAAGTTTCTGAGTTCCCTTCCAAGCTGTTAAAGATTAGCTTGATGTAGATAAGACTATTCCCCAAACTCATTATCTGTCTTCAAAATGCACCTTAAGGACTACTTAATAAAGTCAAGGTTACGTGAAGAGAATTTCAGAGAAAAATCAGTGAATGACTATTAATAAATCTGCATTACAGATTGGTTAATTTGCCAATGTCTTTCATCTGAGCAATAGCTGATCTTCCCTTCCTTTTTAAAATAAGCATGTGTTGCCTCCTTATACAGGTCACCAGTGAATCAGTGGCAGCAGAGAATCTCAGCATGTTTACAATTAACATGATTTACACAATATAAAACATCCCACAGGTAAGAGTGACTTATCTCTGACCAGCATGAATGTACTGCACCAACCTTACATTCAGAAAGAAAATCGGGCTACTTATTGTTTAATTCCCAAAGTCTTGTTTCCTACTTATTCCAATGCTAAGGGTGGGAAACACTAATCCTGTGAGCTCCAGCACCAGATAGCAGCAAGCCCCTTAACAGTAAAACAGCCCAACTTTATGAAACAGGAAAAGTTCTAGCCTAGACAGGATTTATTCTCAAGATCTTCACACTGGCTGCCCACGCAATAACATCTTGCAATACTCACTATGGATTGCTGTCATCTACTCATCCTCAGTACTGCTGCCAAATCAGCTTGAAAGTTTATGCCCAAGGACTGGCATTTGACCCCACAATTGGTGTTAACCCANCCCCTTACTTAATAACATGAGAAAGGTCTAACACTACATGTCAAAACTCTACCTTTAAAATAAGATGCTGCACAGCAAGGCAAACTCCACTAAGGCTTGTGGTATGTTGGCTTATTAAAACATATATAATAATTTGGTTATTAGTCATAGTGGCCTGGAATCTCACTTAATTTTTCAGACAGAACAAAAGTCAGTGGACCTCAACTGTCCTTAATTACTTTCTCTGAATGTGATCTCTTCTCAGAGCAACTGAAGCCAATACACGTCTGTTGTCTTTAATACTTTTGGACTGAGATATAGACATCATTATTCTCCCTACTCTTTCCTCTGCCTCCCCAAATCAAAAGAAAATTAAATATGCTGTTTACAAGCCCAATAGACTGTGCAGTGTTGGCCCATTTCCATTACTCGCTGAATCAGGTCATGAGATCTGTATGTCTGAATTCAAGAGGGGTTTGTGTTGGCATCTGGTCTCAGACTCTGTGCAGCAGAGTCAGCTATAGACAAAAGTGTAATTTTAAAAAGATAAGGACTCCCCATTTAAAAAATAAAGCATAAGAGTGAATGAGATACTTTCATTTGAATAAATTTCAGTTGAATAAATTAGTCATTAAACAACATTGCTCAATTTTATCTTCCTTTTTCTCTCTCTGAGACTTCTGTGGTCACAGATGTTTTCTGCAGTTCTGAGGTAGGGGTGCAACAGAACTGCATTTTTTCCTTAAAAAATATAAGAAAGTGTGCTTACAACAGTGCAGCTTTGAGAGCTGCACTCACATACACTCCCTCTCTCTGTTCAGCTTCATTTGATAGCTATGAACTGTGGATAAAGAATAAATATGGCTTTTCAGTGCCCTAGGACTCTCACCTGACTTATTTATGTCTGACCTGGTAGAACACCACTGACCTTGGAAAGTTTAATTGAGGCTGGGATTATATGGCACTGCTTGAGGCCACCGGAATTTAGAGGGTGTGACACTTTCTCTCTTACTGACTCTCTCATGTCTGCTAGGGGATGCATGTGTGTGCGTGCACATTTGTGTACCCTAAATTGAGCCTAGCAGTGATGAAATGCATTGTTTTAAGCCTACAGCACATGCTATTGTAAGGGAAAAGATTACTCTTGTCAGGAAGACAACATGAATGTTTATTTTGTTTGGTTCTTTGTTTGCTTTTTCCCAGCACATTCTCTCTGAAATTTGATTTTTACAGTTGACTCCTAACTTTTTATGAATGTGATTCTGCCTAGAACTGAGAGCTTAAAGAATGAAGGAGAAAGAATTATGTGGACACTTTATCTAGACCCACTCATACATATTGTGTTTAATATCCTTTAATTAAATTTAATTAAAGCATATGATGAATGATGATCATTTTCACTCCTTTTGGTTTTCAGGAAAGTTATATATACTTAAACATCCCTACATCACAGTTAAATGTGAAGGAGAAAAAAAGCAGAGAAAAGATCCATAATACTGAAAGGTGGAATAAAACGAAATGGCATGGATATCTGCTAGCCAAAGAGTACTATCTTTCCTACTGGAGACTGTCCCTAGATGGATATAAACAGCTCTCATCTGGGTTTCTTCAAGATAGAGGCCAACAAATATGCCATATTATGCACAGAGTCCTTTTATGGCAGACACTATTGTCCATCAGAGACTGAGCAGACACCGCTAAGCAAACCTCACCTACGGCCACAGGAAAGCATCAAGCCTAGAGGGGATTTCTTGCCCATCCTTAAACGTATATTTTCCCTGTCACTCAAAGTTCAGCCCAACAAAGCCCCGAGATAGCCAGGCTAGAGCCACACAAGTAGATGAGAATATTCAGCTGGTGGAAGGGTTAAAATATTCCAGCATGGAAACAACCTACAGAAGTTTCCCAGGAAATAAAACAACTCTGAAACACTTTCAAGGCCAAAAATTATCCATTCTTTGCCTTATTTCTAATGTATTGCCTGGACTGAAACTGTGACCGTTTTCTGTTTGTAGGTATCGTAGGAAATGAAATGAGGAGAGGATTGCTGTCAAGAGCAGCCTCAATTCCCCTATCTCTCTCCAAGAGACTATGCCATGAATCAGGACACATTTTATTATTTTTATAGTCCTACACAGTGATGTAACACTTACCCACCTCCCAGTGAAGCAATGCTGAGATCTAGACACATACTAGACAACAAACCATCAGTTAAATGCGTAGTTTACAATTCACAGTTCCATCTATATATATAGTATAGATGTCTTTGCATCACCTAATAATTGCATCAGCACAGAAAATCATCTCAGATGGGTGAAGAAAGCACAACAGTAAAAGCTATCTGCAGCTGTCTCATCATCGGTGACATCCTACAGACATGAAGACAAACTATATTTTTGGAATTCCGCGGTGAATGGAAGAAACTTTGGGATGACTAACAGACCTCAAGAGAGAATTCTGCTTATCTCTCCTTCTGAAATAATCCCTCTCTTCCCCTTCGGTGAAACATCAGCCTAAGTGGCAGAGGTCTCCACCACCCAAAAATAACACCAGTCCATGCAGCTGAACAGTTCCAAGACAGTTATGCTCTGCTCCACAAACCAATTCAACACGCCGTGCCTCCTGCCATCAACTGAGAGCCTCACATTGAACATCTGGGAAGCCGAATACTCACCCAAATCCAAATATTGGCACTATTGAACACATTAATGTTTACACCGATTTACAGTCAATTTCTATCCAAGTCACCACCCACCAGGCTTCATCACAGTCTGGGACCTACTGCTCAACATTTCAGGATACACTTTTTTTTTGGTTTTGTTTTGTTTCTTACTATTGCTAAGTCCCCAAGCATGCCAGTAAGGCTGTTTCACAAGAATATAATTACATTTATAAATTAAACACACATATTGAGAGTCTATCATTAATTGAAACCCACCAGACCTTCAATAAGCTGATTTGCACTTATCAGTTCCAAATAGGTATAGCGGGGAAAGAAAAGCATTAATACACATGTACTTCTGAAACTCTAGGAACAATAACAAAAAAAAGTGCTAGAGGAAAAAAAAGAATTTGTCTGTGATCCTTATTTATTACATTTTTAATAGAAAGTCAGTGGAGGTCTTATCTGATGTCATTTGGTTTAGGTTCCATGGTATTTTTTGTATTTGACCAAATTCCCTTATCTTCTCATTGCTTGTGTTCTGCTCTGCCAGCATCCAGCAAACTGATATACTTATCTTCAATTTTATAATAAAGTTTTAGCTTCCACAGGATAAAAAAAGAAATAGGGAGAAAGGGGAAAGGAAAATTGCATCTAAGATACTAAACATATCAGGCATGTGTGACTGTCAAGGAATCCAGCAGTTAACCTTGTTCTTAGTATAGAAACTTTAATAGTTGAAAGACATTTGACTCAGACTCATGACTTTTTCTTTTTTGTTGTTAGTTATTCCCATTTATATGGTAAAATTAACTATTTATTACAACATCAGACACTACCTAGTGAATATTTTTGAGGCAAGGTTTGTGGCCATTACCTCTGTGATAGCAGTTAATAACTGAAGGTGAAAAGATGATTAGAAGCATCAAATCCTGAGGCAGGGAATGTAAGCCAAAGACTATTGAGAAAGTTACTGTGTCAGTGTCCGTTTCTCTTTGGAGCTTAGCTTCCTATTCTGCCATGCCATTTCTTCCCCCTTTCTTCTAAACATCTTATGGTTGGTATAGTTCCTCAGCATTCCTAGTTCAACCTACAGTGACTTGAAAATCACTACAAAAAAGCGGTCTCCTCTCCACACTTTCTCAGCCTGTTAATTTTTCTGATCCCCTAGTAAACTTTATCTTTTTTTGGTCACAAGTACATTCTCTCTTGGCTTTACTCCTTCGCCAGAGATCCTATCTTCTGCACAGTATCTTTCCCTCCACAGAAACCAGTCTGACTTGCAGAGCAAACAATCTTCTCCCAGTCACCAATTTACTTGCCTAATTTATAACTGCACTTCATTTGCTCCAGATTCAGCATAAAGGCGTGAAGTTCTGACATCTTTTGCTACAATTAAGAAAAATAAAGGGGCAAAACCCAAAGCTAATGCACTAGAATGATGGAAGAAAACAGAATGAGAAAATGAAAGAGGAGCCAGCTTCACAGTTGAAGTAAATCAGTCCCATCAGCCAGAGCAAAACAATACCAATTGAAAACATCTGAGGATGTGGCCTGAGATTACCTTTATTTTACTTTGATAAAAGAACAAACAAACACCTCAATAAAGCTGGAAAACAATGAACATGGCCCCAGTACATCACACTGGGCTGGGTACAGGACAAAGAGCTAACTAGCTTATTATCTAAATGTTATACTTTCACAAAATGTGACAGCTACACCTTTTCATTTCCCCAGTGGCCTCCAGAAGACAAGGTTTAGTATCCTATAGAACACTAAGCTCAAGAAACTTTTGCTTATGGTCCTGGAGGCTGTGAAAGAGATCACAATGTGCTATATTAACATCTCTCAGCTTGTAAGAGGTATGCTAGTAGACTGATAGAAAAGCCTCCTCCTCACTCCTGATCTACAGAAAGGGTGCACTTGAATCTACAAACTCTTCCCTTCCAAATCACAAAGTGAGCTGTTTGCAATAGCAGCTTCACAATCTTGAACAGATCTACTAAGTTTCAGACCAAGAAGTGTCAGCTTTGCTACAGCTTCTGATCTCGGGCAGCCATCAGTTTAGAATGTGCAATTTCCATGCACATTTATTCTAGGCTCAGTGCAATTTTGTTCCCTGGGACAGCCAAGGCATGGTGAGATCAAGTCTGCTTTACTCTGCCTTCAAGTCAGGTTGCTTGGTAAATAAGAAGTAAAAAGGAGAGAATGGAAGGGGTGGGAAAAAAAGACAGACAAAAAAAGTACTTGTATTTTTGACCACTTTTCCTTTTTTCCCACCTTACAGGGTCAGGTAAAATCCATTGGAATATTTCATTGTAGGATAGCAGATGAAAGAACAAATTGCCAAGTCATGCCATTTGAAAAGCTTGTATTGCCTGCACACCCTACAGCTATGCTCAGAGGAATGTTGTTTTTGGTATCTGAGTGAGCACACTAAGAAAACAGATTAAGATCTCCCGAAGGTTCCACAGATGTAAACCCACAGAGGAAATAATCTGTTGTGAGTCACACCAGTAAGGATCATCATGTCTCTGGCAGACACATTTGTGATCTCTCCATATCTGTTTCAGCTAATTAAGGGAATAGCAACAGGTACCTCTTGAAGCCATGTTTTCTAGAGACTCAACTGGAGCCTGGAGAATCCTTCTCTGGCCACAGTGAAGCGGCTTGGGCAATTTAACTGACCCACCCCAACTGATCTACAAGTACTACTACCATGCTTATTTCATAATGTCCAAACAAAAAAGATTAGGTGTAATTGTATTCCCTGTCATGATATGTCACAAAATCATGAAGTTCTAAGAGGAACCACCAAATGCCCTTGGTCAGTGCTGAGAACCACTCAATGCCTGCTCTTCCCAAGATTTATAAAGCAGCAAAGACCAAAGAGAGCTGAACACAGATTAGCTGTTAATTCAAACAATTTCTGAGATGCCTTGCATCCTACAGTGGAAACAACATGGGGATGTCTGTCCTAAGAAAATCCCCAAAGGACTAATTGCCATTACCTACTCTTAACTCTAAAAATCCCTTCTTAATAAATTGAAAATTCATACTTTGCACACATAGGAAAATTTACTACTGGAAGCTTCCTGTACTCTGTACCTTAAGGGCTCACATCAGCCTCCCAGGCTAAGAACTTCCTTTTACCAGGAAGCATCAAGTGACTGGGAAACACACTGAGCTGAAAGATCACATGACAGACACAACACCATGGAAATACCAAATGAATCTAGAGTGAGTCCTCTTCAGATAAAGCACTCTTAAAAAAAAAAAAAAAAAA